>JAQZBX010007703.1:14898-50025 GCA_029593785.1 Cabassous unicinctus | reverse complement strand
CCCTTTGTCTGTAGTCGCAGGCCCAGAGGCCCGAGAATTCTAAAGAGTGTGGGGGAGGGTGCCGGCAGCAGCCGCTGCTGCTGATTAAAAACTCACGGTTCTGGTTCTGTCGTCGCGATTTCTCTCTTTTGTCCCTCTCTCCTCTCGGTGGTATGCAGTCTTTCCCTGCTGTCCTAAACCCTAGAAGATCTATTTTGGGGCTGTTTCAGCCTGTTCTCTAGCTATTTTTCTGGAGAAGAGATTCCTGTGTGTTACTACTCAGCCATCTTCCCGGAAGTCAAGGTTTTCTATACTTTACTCAAACTGACAAAATGTAAATATAATGTAATTCCTACAGCAACACTAAAAAAAGCTTTACAAAGAGATACACTCAAAAACACTTTAGATAAATCAAAATGGAATTTTTAAAAATATTCAATAACCCACAGGAAAATAGAGAAACAAAAAAAACAGAGAACAAACAGAAATTTAAAAACTGAAATAGGAGACTTAAGCTCTAACACATCAATAATTACATTAAATGTAAATGGTCTAAATATACCAATTAAAAGGCAGGTTGGCAATGTGGGTAAAAAAACATGACCCAACTGCATTCTGTCTATAAGAAACTCACAATATAAAATTATATGGAGGTTGAAAGTAAAAGGGTGGAAAAAAGATACACCATGCAAATATTAATCACAAGAAAGCAAGAATCTCTGTATTAATATAAGATAAAATAGGCCTCAGATAAAATTATCTCAACTGGGTATGCATCAAATTAACATTGCTGCAAAGTATGGGAAGCAAAAACTGATAGAACTGAAAGGAGAAATAGATTCACAATTATAGCTAGAGACTTACAACTATAATTTCAACACCCCTCCAAAAATGATTGATAAAAGAAAAAAAGAAATCTCTATGTCCAGGCAGTTTCACTGGACAATCCTATCAAACATTTAAAGAAGAATCAACACCAAGTCTATACAATATACTAGATATCTACTGGGTATTCATTTTGTGCCAGGCATTGCATAAGCCAATAGGGATTAAGAAATGAGTAAGACATGGGTTCTGCTTTCAAGAAGTTAAAAAATTAATGAATGGGGAAGCACATGTAGCTTAAGCAGTTGGGTGTCTGCCTACCACATGGGAGGTCCCGGGTTCAGTTCCCATTGCTTCCTAAAAGAAGATGAGCAGAAAACGAACAGACAAAGAGCAACAGCGAGCACAAACAATGAGGGGGTGGAAAAATAAAATAAATCTTTAAAAATAAATTAATGATTGAAGTGATGAATGAACAACTATGTGATTATACCAAACATCATTGACTGTACACTTTGGATGAATTGTATGCTGTATTAATATGTATCAATAAAAATGATTTGTTAAAAAAAGTTAAAAAATTAGGGAAGACAAAACATAAAAACAAAAAGAGTAAACAGTTCCTAATTGCATATTAAAACCATGTATAAGGCATGGCGGGGAATACAGTAATTCTACCAAGAATTGCATGTGCTTGCAAACGTGAAGAGTCTTTTTTTCTGAACTACTGCAATGGCTCTCTGTCTCCAGGATCATTCTTTCTAGGTTATGCTCTGTATAATGGTTGGGAGTGATCTCTGTGAAATATAGATCCAATTGTGTATCATTCTTTAAAACAAGCAAACAAAAAAACAACCTTTTTATATGGGGGATAAAATAAAATTATTTTAACATGCTTTTCATGGTCCTTTTCCATTTTACCTTTGATGACCTCACCAGCCTTCTCTCTTCCACTGCCTACTTATGTACTGTTCACTTTGGCTAAAGTGAAATGCATGTAATTCCCCAAATTTCAATGTTGATTATGCCTCTGAGTTTGCCACTGCAGTTTGTTTCACTGGTCTTAAATATCTTTTCTTACTTTGCCTGTTGAACTATCTTTCAAGGCTGTGCTCAAATGTCTTTTTGGTGACCTTTCCTTACTAGCTCTCAGGAAGAGTTAATAGTTCCTTAATCGTTTCCTCATAGTTTCATAATAATACCATTAACACTATATTATATAGTAATTATCTGTTTATGTGTCTGTCTCCCCCAATAATTTATGAGCACCTCAAAAGCAGTGATCACGTTTATTTATCTGTTTCCCCAGTGTCTGGTATAGGGCCTTATTCATAGTGAGTACTCAACAATGAATAAAATAACTTTATTACATAAAAAGTCATTAATGTTTATCCCAAATCATTTTTGGAAGGAAAGAAAACACATATCTAGTCTTCAGAATTATTCATGCCTATACAATATAAAATTTAAAATAAATTTTAAATAATATAAGTACAGCTGGTACTATGTAGGGTTTGTTTTCAGATTGACATTTCCTTTTAATTCTTCTTTTGCATACAGATCATTTTGGTTTTTAAATTTAATATTCATCTACCCAAGAAAGACAGCATTATACAATGGAAAAAACATGGGCTTTGGAGTCAGACCTAAGTTTAAATCTTGGTTTGGCTCTATTACTGTTTGTATTTTCCAAAAATGGCCAATGTCCCTGCTCAGCCCTGCCCAAACAGCAAAACAAATCTTGTTTTCAGCCAGAAAGCTTTGTGGTGGCTTGTTATGTAGCAATAGATAACCATATCAGATTGTGGTACCAGAAGTGGGATACTTAACAAAACCTAAAACATGTGGATTAAACATGTGGCTTTGGCACTGGGTGGACCTTGAGGACACTGTTAGTGAAAACCTAAAGGGCCTCAAAGACTGTTAGCAGAGAAGCCTGATTTCCCTTGAGGGGATTGTCTGTGAGGGCTTAAAGAAAAATGAGGAAAATCTTATTGGAAGCTGGAGTAAAGTACATCTTTGTTACATAGTAGAGGAAATTTAGCAACATAGTCGCCTATGGTAATGCAGAAATAGGAAATGTACCTAGTGAACTAGATGATTTCCTTAAAGAAGATCCCAGGCTGAGTGTTAAAGGTACCAAATGGCTTCTTTTAGCTGCCTATAATAAAATGAGAGGATAGGGATAAGGTAAAGAATGAACTGTTATGGATAAAGGAGCTGGCATTTGCTAGTTTTCAAAATAAAATTTTCTCATTCCCAGCTTCTCCAGTCCAAATGATGTTAAAATTAAGAAATGGCTTCTGGGCGGAGATTAAATTTAGAATGCTGTCAGGAAAACATGTTCTAAAGATGATGGCAAGGGCATGACTGTAAAACTCTCTATTAAGACCTCAGTGTAAACCATTGACCATGGTTAGTAGCTATGTTTCACTATTTGTATATCAGTTGTAACAAATGTACCATCCACATATAAAAAGGGGGAGGATGTTGGGTATTTGGGAGTCCCCTGCATTCTGTATGTGACTTTACTGTGACCTAAAACTTCTTTGAAAACAAAATGAAAAAAAGTAAGACCTGGGGAATAAATGGAAGCAAATGTCATGGTACATACAAGATAACAGATATTACAGTGATGAAAGGCAAAATGTCAAAAAAAATTTTTTTTAAATATTTTTTATTTTTTAATATCCCAATTTTTAAATTTTATTTTTAGTTTTCTTTAAATTTTTATGTATTTTATTTCTTATATTTAAACTTACTATTATTATTTCATTTTCCTATTAATTGTATTTGGCTATTTTATTGGCTTCATTTTTGAAGAAGCTTTAGATCACTGAAGGGTTACAACTGGGGCAGGAGAGGATCATTGCTGTGGGGTGTCAGTGATGGGGGATACATGGGAGGAAGTTCACCTGTACATACATATAAGGTATATAAATGTGTTCAAATGATCACGGGGCATTGTCACAGTGGGTGGAGATTCACACAGTAACCAAGAGAATATTGAATTCCCTTCCTGGAGAGCTCTGCCATGTTCTCTTATGTAGCACCAACTGTCCCCCAAGTGCAAGGGCAATGACTGGCGAAGGAGGATGGTCCATTGATGGGCCCTTGATACTGACGATTATGCTTGTGAGCCTTTGCTCTTGAAATTGAAACTTAGCCTAGTGTTGTAGGGTGCCTAAGAGTTGCCTTCTGAGAGCCTCCTTGTTGCTCAAATGTGGCTTCTCCCTAAGCCAAACTCAGCATATAAATGCATTACCTTCCCCCCAGCATGGGACATGACTCCCGGGGATGAGCCTCCCTGGCACCGTGGGATTACTACCAAGCATCAACTAGCAATGCAACTGGAAAAAGACCTTGAATAAAAGGGAGAAAGGTAAAGACAAATGAGTTTATATGGCTAAGAGACTTCAAAGTGAGTCAGGAGGTCATCCCAGAGGTAATGCTTATACACATCTCAGCAGGATCTCATAGACTGCCAAAGTGGATATTGCCTCAAACAGTGGGGCTCCTGAGGGCTCTGGAGACACCCAGGTCCTATGGTCAGGGCAGATAGCTGCACAGTTTGGTACCTTGCCAGTGGGCCCTACTTTGGAGTTTGTGCTCCTGAAAGTGACAGAGTTGGACTCAGTTATGGCTTCCCTACACATGGCTTATCTGTCCCTTTTATTTGAACCTATACTTGGTGCTGGAGTTGGTAGGTGTACATCCAAGAGACTTGAATCTTTGGGCTGTCCATGTGCCACAGCTGCACCCTGAGCCTCAGCAGAGTTGCAACACCTACTCTCCAATTCACTGGACTCACCCAGGACAACTAACAAAGAGGTGAGGATTGACAACCACCATACCAAGGAAATGAGAGAGCCTACAACTGCAAGCAAGAGAGTCCCATCCATGAGCTGTATGGGATCGTAGCCCCCTCTAAATTAGAGATGAAGTGGACATCACCATCCCAGAAGCCTCAGGATTGCAGAATGAACTATGGACTATAGTGGATTGCTGGTATTCTACAATAGACTTGTTGTGATTCTAACAATGGAAGAAATTATAGCATTGATGTGGAGGCAGTGGCCACTTGAGGCTCTGGGAGAAGGGGGAGGGAAAGACAGGTGTAATGCGGTTTTTTTTCGGGACTTGGGAATCATCCTGAATGGCATTGCAATGACAGATATATGCCTTTATATATCTTCCCATAGCCTGCAGAATTGTGTGGGAGAGAGTGTAAACTACAATGTGAACTACGGTCCATGCTCAATGGCAATGCCCCAGGATCCTTTTATCAATTGCAATGAATGTGCCACACTAATGAAGGATGTTGTTTATGAAGGAGGGTGTAGAAGGTGTGAGGAGCGGGGCATATGGGAATCCCTATATTTTTTGTAACTTTGTGTAATCTAAGTATCTTTAAAAAATTTTTTAAAAAAAAAAAAAAAAAAAAAAAGACTTCAGACTTAAGGTGGTGCCTCAGATAGTCCTCTAAGGATCTTCTTTGCCAAACAACAGGATTTCTATAAATCCTTAGGGTATTGTCCCACAGAAGAGCAGTTTTATAGGAAGACCAAGACAGAGATTTGTTGTTGTGGCTTTTGTCTAATGGAATACGTAAACCCCACGAAGAACCATTAAAAATCCACAAAATTTTCAAGGAAAATGCACCAATGGAATCACTGCAAGTTTGGATTAAAATGAACAGGAAGTTTAAAATGAAAAGAAACCTCTGGATTCTTGAACTACTATGAGCAGGAATCAGGCTGGGAAAACATGGCTCAAGGACAGACTACTTCTTTATGGAAAAGGAAGAATGACTCAGAGGACACAACGTAGACTCCAGAGGGTGGAGTCAAGAGCTGTGGAGAATCATTCCGAGGTAATAAGACTGAACCCTAATCAAGGAACAAGCTTCAGAATTGCTATGGACCAGTGGATCTATAGTGGTTATTCTACACCTGTCCACCATTGTATGTTGGATGTCTGGGGAGAAGATAATTTGTCTGGAGTTTCCAAGTCTTTAGATTGAGAGGAATTGTACCTGAGGAACTTTTCTCCACATCCAGAACTGCTTTAGACAACAAAATCCTGGACCTCAAGCTCAAGTCTGTTGCTATAATGGGAAGACACTTTGGGAGTTTTGTGAAAAGAATGAGTGTAGTTTTTAACTTTTTATTTTGAAATAATTTCAAACTTACAGGAAAGTTGCAAAAATAATACAAAAACAATACATAGAACTCCAATGTACCTCACACCAAGATACACAGATTGATCAACTATTAGCATTTTGCCACATTTTTTATATCATTCTATTATTTTCCAAACATTTGAGAGTAGATTGCATACATCATGCTCCTCTAACACTTACATTTCCTGAGAACAAGTATACTCACTTATGTAATTACCTTATGTACAGATATCAAGTTCAAGAAATTTAACATTAATATAAAGCATACAGTCCATATTCCTTTTTTTTTCAATTGTCCCAGTAATGGCCTTTTGGGCATTTTCTCCTCCGTTATTAGATCTAGTTCAGGGTCATGTATTGCATTTAATTGTCATTGTCTCTTTAGCAGAATGAGTGTGTTTTGCATGTGGGAGAGATGTGAATTGTTGTAGACAAAGGAGAGACTTTGGCAGATTCTGTTTTCCAAAAATGGCCGTAGCAATATTTCTGTTCCCCTTCTTTCAGAACTCTGCCACTCTTTCATCAAGAGTTAGAATCTACTTCTCCTCCCCTTGACCCTTGGTAGGCTTGTGACTGTTTCAACCAATAGAGTATGGCATAAATAATGCTACATGACTTCCACAGCTTGATCATAAAAAGGATACAGCTTCCTCCTGGCTCTCTCTTTGGTCACTTGCCCTTGGAATCTAGTCAAATATTGTGAGGAAGCCTAGGCCACATGGAGAAGGCACATATAGATGTTTTGGGTAACAACCCCAGCAAAGGTTCCAGGCAACAGCCAACAACTGCTGTTCATGAGTGAATGAGCCCTCAGGTGATTTTAGACCTCAGTCTTCTAGCTGCCCCAGCTGATGCCAAGAGGAGTAGAGGCAAACTCTCTCCACTAAGCTCTATCCAAATTAGAGATTCTTGAGCCAAATAAATAAAGCCACAACAATAGTTTGTTATGCAACCACAGATAACCAGAAGTCCTTAATACCTGTGTGTTCTTGGGAAGAGTCTTCTGGTGATGTCTGCCTCTGGTCATGTTATTTTTAACTCAATCTAAGCTTTGGTTTTCTCAGCTGTAAAATGTAACAGTAATCTCTCTATGTCATGGGAATGTTGTGAGGTTTAAATGAGATAATGCACACAAAGTATAGTTGTTATAATGGAACTTCAATAAATGCTATCCAGTATTATTTCAACTTATTTCCATCAAATTGTTTTAGCTTTATACATACTCTCTTTTGGGGCATGTGAGTGATATGTACATTTATACACATACAAATAGGGAAGCGGGTGTGGCTCAATCCATAGAGCTCCCGTTTACCATATGGGAGGCCCCGGGTTCGATTCCCAGGGCTTCCTTGTGAGGGCGGGCCGGCTGGCCCGCGCGGCCCAGTGGGCTGATGCAGCAAGACCTCACAGCAAGGGGATAAGCAGACACGGAGAAAACGCACAGCGAATGGACACAGCAAGCACAAGCAGCAAGGGGGGGATAAATAAATAAATAAATAAATCTTAAAAAAAAAAACACCACCACCAAAACAAATAGATACACATATATAAAACCTGATAAATAAATATAGTCTCCAATGATTCTTGTCTCTCATATCCATGTCTTTGTGTAGTCCTCTCCCACACTAAATAGGGCTGGCCTGTATAAACAATAGAACACTGGAAATGATCTGTCCAAGGCTGGATAAAAAAGACACTGCAGCTTCTGCAATGGTCTCTCTCTGGGATCACCTGCTCTGGGGGAAGCCAACGATCAAATAATGAGGATGCTCAAGTGACCTTAAAGGGAAGTCCACATTGTGAGGAACTGAGAGCTCTTACCCTACTAACTTGCCAACGATATGATCGAGAGATCTTGGGAGCAGATCGTTCAGCCCAGTCAGTCTTCAGATGACTGCAGTCCTGGCTAACATCATGACTGCAACCTCTGGGCGACCCTGAGCCATAACCACCTAGCTAAGCTGCTTTTGAAATTCCTTCCCCACAGAAACTGTAGAGACTGTATAAGATTAAAAATATTTATAATTTTAAGCCATTAAGGCTTGGGACAATTTATTATGCAGTGATAGTTAATTTGTGGATATATCAACATGGAAAAGGCAACAAGGAGATACTGATCAAAGATTGAGGGGCTGTATATCATTTTACAAATATTGGTATGTACTGTGAAAAATCTTGATTTTTATGAACAATAAAAAAAAAAAAAAGATTGAGGGTTGTTTTAGGGTTGATGTAGAAGGATAGGAGTGTTGAATGAACTTGAAGGTGATGAGACCTTCTGAAATAAATGACCATGGGGTCCAGGGTAGAAAGGGAAGCAAATGAAGCCAGAGGAGGTGAACAGACTTGGAGAAATAGAACAGAGAAAGAAGTAACAGCAACGCTCTACGAAAAGGTTAAATATATAAGGAAATTTCTTTGCACTAGTTCAGGGATTCTTGTAAAGCAACTGTAACTTTATTCTGTTAGCAATTGGGATCCACTGGAAGGTTTTAAGCAGAGGACTGACATGGTGTGATGGTTAGGCCAATGTGTCAACTCGGCCAGGTAATTGTGTCCGGGTGTTTGTTCCAGCAAGCACTGGGCTAATTGGAATACAACAGCATTTATGGACTTCAATCACCAGTGAGTTTTCTGCGTGGATATGGCTGATTACATCTGCATCAATCAGGGAGATTACATCATCAATGGGTGGCGCTTTTATCCAATCAGTTGAATGACTTAAAAGGGGAAGTGATTTCAACATTCAGAGAGAATTTCCCAGCTCGTCGTTGGACAGGCAACTTCTCCCAGAAACTCATCAACGACCTTTCGTCCGACTTTCATCGGAGCCACTGGTTTGCAGCCTGCCTGCAGAACCTGGACTTGTGCATGCCCACGGTCGCGTGAGAGACTCTTTTAAAATCTCATATTATTGACAGATATCTCCTGCTGATTCTGTTTCCCGAGAGAACCCTGACTAATACACATGGCAAACTTTGAATTTTAGACAACTCATCCTGACAGCAGTGGCGGTGTGGTGGCTATATTAGGCAAGGGGTGCATAGAGGTGCCTCTGTAGGAAGACGGCTGGTTAAAAAAAGGTCCATTCACAGAGGTGATGAGGCCCCATAAATCATCCCATTAAAATAGTGTGTCAGCTATTTATGAAATAGAAACTACAGAATTTAATGGAAGGTTAGGGAGAGAGAAGGGTGGAGACAGTTGGCAAAGCAGTGGCCAGATTTTTTCACCTCCTTTCTGAAGCCTTTCTAGATTGTTCAGAAGTTTCTGATCATCCATTGAGCCTGGACATGTAACTGCCAGTTAACTGCAGTTTCCTTTCCTTCATTCTTTTCTGTCCCCCAGATCTGCTTATCTTGATCTACTTTTGTATTTTTTTTGGACTTGTTTTGTCCAATTTTAGTACAACATTGGCAGTACCAGTGTGATAAAAACTTTCTGAAGGTAAGAATCTAAGGGCAGTGTGGTACAGTGGAAAGAGCAGCAGCCTGTAAGTCAAAAGTGCTGGTGTCCATCCCAATTCTGCCATGAAATTCCTGGGTGACTTTGGTTAACTCACTTGACTTCTTTAGGCCATTTTTTTTTTTTTTTCCAACTTAGAAAAACAACTCTTTAAAGTCTTAACCATTTCAATTCATCTACCTGTACAATATCACAGATACATAACAGATATTTTGAAAATGGCAAAATTTACCTTCTCCAACATAGCAATACCAGTGGATGGTAAGCATCCTGAAGAAGTTTCTATTTCAAGATTAACCTGCTTGGATAATAGAGGAATAAAATTTGAGACAGGTAGCATACTTCCATATATTTTCCCAGACTAGAGGTAGTTGTACTAATGTCTAGTAGGATAATAAGGCTTAGTTTTTCTTCTTTGGAAGTGTAGGTGGCTCTCATTTTACTTACCACACTTTTCCTGCAGCCAAAGTGTCTTAATTTGAAATCACGGCTCTGCTAATTACCAGCTTGTTTCTTTGGGCAAACCACTTAATCTCTCTGCACCTTAGTTTCTTCACCCAAAAAATGGGGATAACAGTTTATCTACCTCATAAGGCTATTGTGGGGATTAAACAAGTTAACATATGTAACTGCAACTGGAACAGAGAAAGCCCTGGATAGATATTAGCTATTATCCTTATTATGTACTAGGCACCTGACTAAAGTGCACAGGCCTGGACCCTCCCTCAGTGTCTAGTCAGGAAGATTTTCAAACAAATGACCACAAGTCAGTGTTCTGAGCTCAGGAACAAGATGAAAAGATGTGCAATGAGTGGTGTGGGAGCAGAGGAGGAAATGTCTGTCTTATCCTAAAGGGAAAGGTAGGGGCAGGATAAGTTTCTTGAGGGTGAAGTTTGAGACTGATCCTTAAGGAAAAGAATTTAATGTTGGGAACAACTGCGAATATGAAACAGAGACAGCATGGGGAACGCAATATCTGGCAGCAAAAGAAATATGATTAGGAGGAATGGGAGGGGGGCTGTGTGGTATACTAGAGATAGTATATAGTGGCCAGCAGCAGCAGCAGCAGCAGCAGCATCACTTGGAAGCTTGTTAGAAACACAGGATCTCAGGCCGCACCCCAGACTTAATCAAAATCTGGATTTTAACTAGATCCTCAGTGGTTCCTATTTAATATTAAAGTTTGAGAACCACGGGTCTATAGCATGGCTCTGGAACCAAACTGCTTAAGGTTCAAATCCTTGCTTTACCATGACTTAGAATGAGTGACTTAGGCAAGCTATTTAACTTCCTTCAATGCCTGTTTCCTCATTTGTAACCAGGAGCAATAATAGTTTCCACTTCTTAAAGTTGTTTTAAGGACTAAATGGGTTAATATGTGAAATATTTAGAATAGTACTTGGCACCTAGTAAGCATAAGAATCAGCTATAATTATTCCACAGGCTTGTATGTTACTTATTCTAGGCACTCTTGTAGAGGAAAGGACGGTGGAGGTCACAAGACCTGGGTACAAAGTTCAGCTCCCTTCAATTCCTAGCTCTGTGAATTTGGGTGAGTTACCGAGTATCTGAGGTTTTCTCATCTATAGTATAGGGAACCTTAACTATACCTGCCTCACTGAGATGCTGTGAGGCTCAAATAAAAAAATGTATGTTAAACTGTAAAATCTACTACGGTTTCATTTACTACCTTTCAAAGAATTCTTAAGCAATTGGTCCGAAAACAAGGGTTCCCTTAATTTAGTGGGCATCAGATGGAAGAGAATGCAGTGGCAGGTCAGGGATGAGGTGGATGATGG
Source organism: Cabassous unicinctus (assembly GCA_029593785.1). NCBI lineage: Eukaryota > Metazoa > Chordata > Mammalia > Cingulata > Chlamyphoridae > Cabassous > Cabassous unicinctus. The sequence goes on along the minus strand of JAQZBX010007703.1, from coordinate 38,775 downwards.
GTATAAAGATTAATTTGCTCCACTTCACAATTTTCTGAAGGAAGAGGCCTCGGTTTCAATAATTTTCTTGGACTCTGGAGAGCATGCTTAGCTAATGTACAAATAGCAGTAGGAAACTTAAATGCAGTTATTTTCTCTTCCTAATCTACAGCTCCATTCAAGAAAAACACTCTCACGCGTTTGTATAGTGGTTCACAATTTATAAAGAACTTTTATCTATGTTGTGTATCACAACATCCCCATAGGAAGGTATTAATCCTATTTTTCAGAGAGAAAATTATTTCTGTTAATAGCAGAACATATTAAAAACCCCTTTTGACTTGTTCATTTCTATCCAGACCCCATTTTGTTTACCAAAATACAAATATTTAAAGAGGGAGGACAATCAACAATGCCAGCGAATGGCTTCGAGTTTATGGTCGAGAGTAGGAATAGCCTCTTTCTCATCTGTAAAAAGAGTACCTTCTTAAAATTGCTGTGGGATTAAATAAGAACAAAGGCTGAGGGGGCACCTACCACGTCTTAGGGCCTCAAATAAGTCCCTTCTTCTGGCATTGGATAGAGCACTGGATATCATTATCATTCCCATTTCACACGTGGAAGAAACAGACGCTGAGATTGTATCTCAAACTCAAATCTCGGCCTCACCGATCGGGTTTCCTTTCTCTATTTGCAACTCCGCAGCCCCTATACTGGCTCCGGCAACTGCAATGTCCACTAAATCGGTTCCCATAGCGTGAAATCTCTCTCCTCGAGTTGCCGTTTGGGGGGCCGGCGGCCGCTGGGAAACGCTCCAATGACTGAGGAATCCGATAGTAATCCCCAACGTCAATTCAGAAATGAAGCTATTTTTCCCTCACTCCCAATGTCAGTTCAGGCAAGGAGCTGTTTTCCCATCACCCCTAACCTCGCCTAGAGTAAGAATCGTAGCAAAGCCTCAGCGCCAACTAACGACGCCATTTCCACCGCTACGTGTGACGCTACACGTAGCAAAGAGCGCAGCCGATTGGCTGGGAGACGGCAGCCAGATGAGAGGCGCGCGAAGCCAGAGAGAGGAGGTATAGAGGAGAAGCCAAGGAAACTACAATCCCAGCCTTCCTTGCGTGTGCGACAGCAAACCGGGAGCGTAAGAGAAGAGCGTTTGGGTTTGGACCACAACTCCCAGTAACCCCCTGCGATGTCTCTCCTTTTCTTTCATAATGCAGAGGAAAAGGGGGACGGGGAGAAGGGAGGCTTTCTGGTGGCCGTTCTCCGAAAGGCGGGAAAGGCGAACTACACCTCCCGGCGAGCAGCGCGCGGCTGCGCTTGCGCCCTGTTACCTGTCGCCATCTTGCCCCTTCTGAGGCATCGCAAACAAACCCAATTCCTGGTGTCCCCTAGTCTTGGCGGAGGAGCCTTTTAGATGAGCCCCGAAAGGCCGGGCAGGTGGGTGACTCTCAGGCAGGGTCATGGGAGGAGCTGCCAGGCTAGCCAGCCTAGCGGAGCGCGGGACCAAGCGTTCGGAGCCCAGTTTGGGGCGCTCTGCCTCATCCCCCGTTGTCTCCTAACGGGATCGTGGGGCTCCCCGAGATGGGATGAGAGGGACTCCAGCAGGCCTGATCCTGGGGCCCTGGGGGGTCCAGCTCTGGGAGCCTCTGGGTGAGTCTTGGTCGTCTAGTTGGCTGTCCGCGCGCCTACTCGCTCTCTGTTGTCCTCTTGGTTGAGGAGGGAGCGAGGCACGGATGCCAGCTGGGGCCCCTAACACTGGCTGCTGGCCCTGAGGGGCTTGGGTTGTGGGCTTGACATTGGGGCCGGCGCTAAGAGACACGGGTGAGGAGGGTGGGCGGGCTGCTCTTGTTGTGGTGCTGCGAGAGAGTGCGTGTTTGGGGAGGGGGCGGGGCGGGCTTGCCTCCTTGACACTTGAGTCGGGGGTGGATTATACGAGATCCCGGTTCCCCAGGCGAGCTTCGGCAACTACTGCCCAGGTTTCTGAAGCGATGCGGCCCAGCGGTGGGGTCGCTGGCGGGGACGCGTCGGGATGCTGTGACGTGGTGCCTGATTTGGGCGGTCGCCGGCCGCCTCCAAGATCCTGTCGGGAGGCGGGGACAGGCTTGTGGAGGGAGCGGATTCCTTTGGCTCTGCCCCTTCTTCCTCCTCCCCACCCCTTTCTTTATGTCATCCTGCTGGCTGGGGCGCGCAGTCCTGTTCTCCTTGCTCTGGGTTGGTTCTGAGCTGAGAGGACTATGGGAAATAGGGGGAGGGGGGCTCAACTCGGGGCGAAGAGTTAGAGTTAAAAGCCCCAGTGCCTGGAACGGGATATAGCAGTTGTTTCGGATTGGTGTCTGGCTGCTAGACTAGAAAGCTCATTCATTCATTCATTTTAACTCCCTCCCTCCCTCCCTCAACCATTCATTTATCCGTTTGACAAGTATTTACTGCGGATCTACTATGTGTTAAGCAGATATTGTGCAAGCGCCTAGCGCTGTGTCTTTTTGCCCTTCTAGGCCAGGGAATTCCCAGTACGAAGTAAGTTCCTGGCATATAGTAAACATTTGGTAAATGATTGTATAATGACTGCAGTGTCTAAATTCATATTTTATTGTTAAGACTAGAGAGAGTTCTTCCATTAGGCCAAGTAACGTGCTAGCAGCTTTACATACTTTATCTCATTTAATTCATAAGTGAGGAGACAGACCTAGAGAAGTCAGTAACTTGCCCAAGGTTACAGGTCGTATTGCCTATTTATTAAACTACTTGCCAGCCACTATGGTAAGAGCTTTACATACACTGTTCTTTAGTCCTCATAACAAATGGGGTGGTGTTAACTCTGTTTTACAGATGTGTAAAACTTAGGCTAATAGAGGCCAATTGACTCAGGATCACAGAGCCAGTACATTGAAAAACTGGAACTAGAACCTAGACATGTCTGTCTCTAAAGTCTTTGTCATTCTACTGGCATAGTAAACTGTCAAATGATTGTTTAATTTTAAATCTGTCAAAAGTTGGAAAGTGTGGTAGTGAAAAAGAATTGTGAGGTATCATATTGATTTCATTTCTTAACCTGTGGATTTCCAGGTGAGTGACCCTTTGAATATACCTTGGTAATTTGATTTTTCTTTTCTTTTTTTTTTGGGTAGGGAAGACAAGCTCTTTGGGGCTACCAAACAGAAGCAGCAATGCCTGTTGTGTGGCCAACCCTTTTGGATCTTAGCAGGGATGAATGCAAAAGGATTCTGCGAAAATTGGGTATGATTTTCATTTTTTATGTTTTATACTACTCTGTGATACTTTTCCCTTTCTGCTTTGGGTCATGGCTGTTTGCATAGATGTCATAACTCATGCTAGGTTAGAAACTCCTCAGTGGTAGAGTTCTTGTCTTATTATTATTTTCCCAGTGTTTACCATAGTGTTTTGTACATAATAAGTACATGAATCATAATATTAATAATAATAGCAGCTAAAAGTTATTGAGGGGTTCTGGGCCTTTTGGGAGTCCTTTACATTCAACATCTCATTTAATCCTTACTCAAACCTAAAAGGTAAGGGATTGATTTCTTCTTCTTGTTTTTTCGGGTCCCCATCTTACAGATAAGGAAATTAAAGCTAAGAACCCAAGATAATGCTGCTATTAAGTTGTGGAGTCAGGATTTGAATGTAGGGAATATGATTCCAGTCTCACTTTAGCATACTTTTAACCAATATACTGTATTTCCTTCATAAATGTACATACTGTTTCTGATTTCTAACTTAATGTAAGCTATGCTGACTTTCCAAAATTATATTTTATCGATAATAAACACACTTTATGCTTGTAATTACTTATTTAGTGTTTCTTTTCCCTTAAAACAGCCTTTCTCAATCAGCATTCAGGGAGAGAACTAAGCCTAATGCTAAAGTATCTATTTTATTTAATGAATTAACTTCTTCCCATTCATCTAGAATGGTATGCTATGTGTCATCTTTGGGAAAACTGAGAAAAGGGTTCCTCAAATAATTTTCTGTGTTTTGTGGTTCCAATGAGGATCCTTGGTTGAGAAAAGCTGCCTTAGACAGTAAGATCCAAAAAGGACCTTCCTTGTCTTATTTAAAAATACTTACTTGTGGCCTCTGGACTAGTACATAGTAGGTGCTCAGTTAATGAACAGATAATATGACAGAGTACCATATGTTTTGGCAATGGATATGAATTATTTAGATATCCATGGTTTTGCTTTAGGGGAAGTGTGGGCCTTGAATTGACAGACATGGGGTTTTGGTCCTGTTATTAATGACCAAGGGGAAGTCATTTAATCTCCCTAAATCTGTCGACAGTTTTGTAAAAAAAATGGATGATATCTGCCTCATTAGTTATGTGGATTAACTGTATATAAAGGGCTTATCACAGTGCCTGACATCTGAGTGTATAATGTTTTAATGCAGTTGCTTTCAGACATTATTTGCAGCTGAACCTTTTCTTCAAGGGAAGTTTTTGTTGGGAATTCCTATGTGTAAATCAGGTAGAATCATAGCTGCTCTGACCCAGCCAGCTAATAACCTTTGCCCTTTTAATTTTCCCTTAGGTCATTATTAGGATTTCTCTATTTTAAATCACTTCTTAGCCTTGTATTTTAACAATGTCTAGAGAGCTTTTTTTCCCCATCAATCATTTCTTTATCTTTTTTTGCCTCCTATCCAAATTTTTAATACTAATGTGAAGATGGTTTTCTATACAATTACATGCAATTGCTATACTTTGTTAGTTGCCATTTATAAAGTTGGGCTCCTGTTTATTTATAGTTAAAATAATTGCAGAGAAATAGCCCAGCTATCTGGGCTTTTGGGCCTTGTGTCAAAAGATTATGTTTAAATACAAAATTGGTATCATTTAAGTCAATATATCTCTAATTTTAGTCAGAACTGTGTGGATAATGCTATTGGAAAGCTGTGTCTGTACAAAAGGAAACAGTCTTCTAAGGACCCTTCACTTTGGAAGGTGAGCCTTGGTAGTGATTTGCTGAAAGACTTCCTCCCCACCCGTTGATTCATTATCATAACAGTGAAACCTTTGAATTGCCTTCAAACTGGAGCTCTAGGGCCAAAGTTTAGAGAAGGTACTGTATTTGAGGATTACCATAAAATATTTTGAGAATTAGCTTTGTTCTTTTAAGAATAAGTACAGGTCATTTTAATTTAACATGTTAAACATTTAAATTGTATTTAATTAAAGATAAATAATTGGGATAGAGAATTTGATATATTGAACATACCAGTGATAGATAAATGCTTCCTTCCTTCTGTTTTGCCTCTTCCCTGCTCTTTTTTTTTTTTAAATGACCTTTCCTGAGCTGTAACTCTTAACATGGGGCTTTATGGATTATAGTATAACTGAGTGGCTGATTTGTTTAAGTGGTTTGGGTTGAGGGCTTTGTAAAAAAATAGTTTGGCAACTCTTATTTTCTGGGGTATTTACGTGTGTTTATTATTCATTATGTTGATGTGTCATTAGAGTACACAGTAAAATAGAATAGCAACCAAGATAATACCAGAAATTCAGTTAATGTCAGGATCTGAGGATACCCATCAAAACAGATATCAACAAATAAGAAGGGAAACTAGTAAGGCTCCTTTAAAATGAGTGAATTTCTGGAGGATCAGAGGAAGTGCCTTGGATTGTATAGCTGTGATATCTGAATCCCAGTTTTGTGTGATGTTGCCGCATCTTATTTTTGTGTATGATTTTTTAGTTAGACTTGAAATGTAAGAAATATTTATCACATTTCTGTAGTTAATTTCATTTTATTTGAAATAGTGTCTTCACCCCTTTGAATTCCTTAGGCAAAAAATAAATTTTTCTTTTTCCTCAAATCTCTTCCTCTGACCTTTCCATTTCTTTTTATGGCATTGTCATTCTCCTAAACACCATGCAAACTACAAAACCATTTCCTTCTGTATTCCTTCCTTATTCAATTACTTTTTGTATTTTAGTAGGTACCGGGGATTGAACCCCGGACCTCGTATGTGGGAAGCAGGCGCTCAACTACTGAGTTACATCTGTTCCCTGAATTACTTTTTTAGACTGGAATTTCTTTCTTTCTCTCCTTTTTTTTTAAAAAAACAAATTAAGAATATTTATATATACATTCAAAATCTTTATACTTTTAATTCATTTATATATATATATTTTAAAGCAGTTTTATTGAAATATATTCACATACTATACAGTCCATCCAGAGTGCATGATCAGTGGCTTTTAGTATAATCAGTGTTGTGCATTCATCATCACAAAAATTTTAGAATAATTTCATTACCCCAAAAAGAAAAACTCCACACCCCTTAGAAATCACCCCTCAATCCCTCTATCCTTCTCCAGTCCTACATAACCCTAATCTAATTCCATCTTTATAAATTGATTTACTTTTTAGACTTTTCTCTGTGTGGCTCCAAACTGCTCTTCCATTTTTACCCTTTTTTTTTTTTTTTAAGATTTAAATATTTCTCCCCACCCCCTTGTCTTGCCATGTCTGTTCATTGTGTGCTCATCTTCCTTTTTTCAGGCGGTCCCGGGAACTGACCCTGGGACCTCCCATGTGGGAGGGAGGTACCCAATCACCTCAGCCACCTCCGTTTCCTGCTTTGTTGTGTCTCCCATTATGTTTTCCTCCCTGTGTCTCTTGTTGCATCATCTTGTTACATCAGCTCACTGTGCCAGTCTGTCATGTCAGCTCACTGTCTTGCTTGTCCTTTTTAGGAGGCACTGGGAACTGAACCTGGGACCTCCCATGTGGTAGGTGGGAGCTCAGTCGCTTGAGCCACATCTGCTTCAGCATTTTCACCCTTTTCTATTCCCTTACATGAGTGAACCAAAATCTTTATAATAGTTATTTGTATATATTTCTTAGGTCCTTTATTGGGTTTTAATTAACCTTGAGAATAGGGACTTTTTTTGTTCATGTAAATAGTCTCCATGGTACCTTGTAGTAGTAATATTCAATTATTATCTTGTTTTGAATTAGAGACCATCTTTGTACAGACGTATTTTTACATCCCTTAGTGCAAAGCTTTCCAACACAGTCACTGACTCTTCGTAGAAGTTGTATATCTGTAAGAAATATTATCTGTTCCTTTACTCTCTCTATTCTTTTGCACATTTTCATTTTTTCCCCTGCCTATCTGTACCAATGTTTTTCTGATTAAAGTTTATGCTTCCAGTCTAGATGTTGTGTTTCTCCTCTGTGCCTTTACTACTGTATTGTAAACTGTATCGTAATTGCCTGATTACCTGTTTCACAGTAGCTCTATTCTAGAGTTAACTCTTTGAGGGCAGGACTTAACACTATCCGACATATATAATAAAGATATAATTTTGATTTGTTGAATGAAATATTCCACAAATGGAGCATAAACATTTAGAGTATAGTGATTTTTAGTTGGTTATTCCTGGTGCCTTTTGAACTCTACTCTAGGTCCTGATAAAAGCTGAAATATGTGTTTCCTGGAACTAAGTATTTCTTTTACTACTCCAGAGCAGCAGAATTTGGTTCTTAAAGAGAGACCCCATGAAACATTTATGTAGTATCTATCACAGACTGAGCATGCAGGATGTTTACACATAGGGTAATTCACTTGGACCAGGCGTTTCTGTTTAATATAGTCAGCCCACTCTTCTATATAAAGCTTTCTTTTGGCAGTCAGAATTGTGAATAATATGAACTGAATGATGCTACTAGTTTATTTTTGGTTTAGTACCTAGCATGCATGTATGCATGCATATGTTATTTAGCTAACATTTATTGAATGTCTGTTATCTATCAGACATTGGCAAATAGTGACTACTTGTAGCAATTTGAATTGAGTATGCAGATAACTGTAGCCTGGGAATTTATTTTCTATCTTTTTGTTTTGCTTAAACATATCTCTCTCATAGTGTTAATGGTTTAAAACAACAGCTATTTTATTATTTCTCACAATTCTTGTGGGTTGCTGGTGTTGCCTGAGCTCTGTTATGTTGCTGTATTTAGCTGGTAGTGTAGCTAGGGACCGGGCTTAACTGGGAAGGCTGGGCGTCTCTCCCCATGTGGCCTTTCATCCTAGGCTTCTTCACAACTTGGTCATCTCCAGGTTCTAAGAGAAGAAGGGCCCGTGTGCAAGTGCTTAGTGAACTTCCGATGTTCCATTGGCCAAAGCAAGTTGCATGCCATGCCCAGAGTCAGAGTGGAAAGGGACTACATAAGGGTAATATATTGGGAGGCATGCATGGTACATTGAGGGCCATTGGGGACTTTTTGGTTTTATATTTTAGTCAGTACTGGGGGCTGACTATTTCATTTCATAATGGTTATTTCTGTGGAAAGATAGTGAAATTGAAACTGTCTGGCATTAGGATTTAGCATATCTTGGTTTCGTAAGAGCATTTCATGCTCCCTCATTTGTCTTGATCATTTTGAAGGCAGGTTTTATGGATCAGAAGATCTTAGATCTAGAAGGTAAGGTAACCTAGAAGTTCCTTCTGGATAAGGAAACTGAGGTTCAGAGGTGAAAAAGTACTTTCCCAAGGTTACACAATCACAACAATAAGTGGCAGTGCTGGAGCCAGAACCTTGTTATTTTACTCTTTTCCCTTTTTTTTTTCAGTTTCACCATACTCTGCTGACTATCCAAGAGGGAGATAGAATATAGTTTGACTTCTTAGGCAGGGTTAAGGAATTATTTGAAGGGTTGATCAGTGAAGGCATCTTTCAATTATGCTAAAAACTTCTCTTATCAACCTTTTACATATTATCACATAGAGTTTCTTCTCAATAGTTGGTAGCATCTGAGTTCTTCAGTGATAATAGGTGAGACAAAATGTTTAGTGTTAGATTTTTTTTTAACCTAAGCAATTTACATACATGACTTCTATGAGGCAATAAATAACAAAATGATATAAAATTATAAAAGCCACATTTTAATCTGTTATTAGGTTAAATTTTTTAAAGGAATTAAAAAAATATTTGCAGTTAATTTCTAGGTTTCTTGCCCTCAAGTTTCACTATACATAACCATAGCATTAAAATATTGAAGGCCTATCTTGATGAAATAATTTTCTTCTTCTAGAATTGGAGGCATATGCTGGAGTTATCAGTGCACTTCGGGCACAGGGGGATCTCACCAAGGAAAAGAAAGATCTTCTTGGAGAACTCTCAAAAGTTCTTAGGTAAATTATTGCACAAGTTTGTGAGACATGACTCTAGAAATTTCATTTTGAGGGGTTTCATTACTGTTCACTTCAGTAACTCTCAAATTAAGGTTAAGAATAGAGGTTGAAATGGTTGGTGCTTAGTGATCCCATCCTAGTTGTGTGCTCAGTTACCGAAAACTGTAACTTACTATTTATTCTGCAGTCCAATCAGAAAGGGTTTAAGGCAACTTATTTCAGGTTTGGGCCGTCTGGGAAAGGGAGGTACTTTTGACATGGATGGAGGAAAGAAGAGTTGGGCCTTGCATATGAAGATATAGAGTGGCATTTATTGGGGGCAGGGCGGAAGGGTATGCAGGGAAGATATTGTCTTACTTTATGTAAATAGACAATGATTATATAGTTATAACCTTATAACCTTAAGCATAGTCTATTTCTTCAAGTGCTAGAGTGGCACTTGAATCCATTTAAAATTCTAGTAATAAGGGTTCCTTGACATTTTGCCTTGATCCATTCTAACATATTAAGCTTTCTCCGAAAATGTTCTGTTTTAACCAGTTTCTTTTCTACATTTAAAACCATTTTGTCCTATTCATTTTTTTTTTTAATATAGGTTCTTCTTATATTTAATTAGCATAAATAATAAGATGTTAGTAAGCCAAATCCTCAGTCTTATTATCTTCATTAACAATTTATTATTTATTTATTTTTAAATGTTTCTCAAATACTGCTTTCTCACCCCTTAAATGTTTTGGTCCATGGTACAGATTTTTAGTTTAAATGGAAAAGATTACAAATTGAAGACTGGTATTCATTTTATTGAGGAGTCATTAATAGAGTGGGTATAACCTTTTCTTAGTTGTTCAGTATTAGCTTTACATTTGCTTAATCAGGATTAATATAAGCACATTTTTACCATATGGGTAACATGATATAATGTAAAAGATACACAGCTGAAGTATTGAGTAATAAACGGGTATTACCCTGGTGTCAAGTTTCATAGCACATAGCCACAGGAAACAGGCTATCTTGCCACTCTCATTTCTTTATTTTTCATTGAAAATAAAATTATAGACTCTTAAGCTTTAGAAACGACCTTAGAAGATTTTCTTCTGAGTGCCAAGTCCTCTTCTCAGCAGCTGTGATTAGGAGTCATTCAGAGTCTGTTTGCTTTTTTAGATGACAAGAACCTCTGCTAATTTTGTCCATGGTCTGACAGTTCTGAGTTTTGAAAGTAATGTCTTAATATCAAGCTTAATTCTAATTTGCAACGAATTCTCTCTGCAATTACACAGAATCAGTGTGACTCCTTTTCTATGATTTTTAAGCATTTGAAGATATAAATTAGGGCCTCCTCTATATCTTTAAACAAATAAATCATGACCCCCTTCCTCCCCAAGCAAAAATGTTGATTTAAACATTAATGAAAGTATAGAAAAGAGCTGCCTGCTTGGCAGAGTTCTATAATGGCTATTTTTTTTCATAGCATCTCAACAGAACGCCACCGTGCTGAAGTTCGGAGAGCAGTAAACGATGAACGGTTAACAACAATTGCACATAAGTAAGCCATTAGTCATACCACCCCTGATTTTTTATGACATAGTATAACATAGGTTTGAAACAGTCTTCCTATTGTGTAGCAGATTCCTGAGTCTTTTATCTTATTAGTATATCACTATACTCAGGTATCCTGAATAGCGTGTTAACTGTTTGTTTAATTGATTATGTTCTTGCATTTGGTTAGGCAAGCTTTAAATACACAGGTCAAATCTGTTACAATGAAATCTCTGTATAATTAAAGACCACCACAATTTAGCAGGCGATTCACTATTTGATGCAAAGTTCAGTAACAAAGTAGCATGCCCTCCAAATTTGATAGCTCCCTAGAGATTCTTTGTAATGGTATTTGATATGTATATTGCTTTGTAAATAGGCATTATAATTTTTTTGATATTTGACTTAATCACTTCATGTATCTTGAGATTCAGAAAAAAGACTAAAATATATTTTCTGCTTTTAAGAAATTTGAATGTAATATGTCTCCATTTACTTTTAAAAGCCAACAAAATTAAATTATAAAGAATTCTTATCAAATTGTTTTTAGATCATACCTATTTGACAGATGGGGTGGAGGGTGGTAGAGGACTGAGGGCAGTAATCAGGCATCAAAAGAGTATGGATGGAGACAGTGCCTCCTAAAGCATAGAAAAGGACAGAAATTTATCCTTCAAATGTTAGTGCAAGATGATGGGAACTTTTCATAAAATAAGATATTATAGTATACATAATTTGTTTTTTATTTTAATGGTTTAATGTGAAATAAATCTAAAGAGAAAAAATTCAATGCATTTCCATAGTGTGATAACTTAAACAATGTATTTAAACCAATTGGCTTTTTTTCACTTGACTCCCAGAGATCCATTAGCTTCAAGTTGTACTTCACTGTGCCTCATTTTACTTAACTCATAAAATGGGGTGCTGCCTTTTTAACTGTATAATTTGAAGATTTAGCTGTTTATCCTGCAGTTTTGAGATTCTTCAGTGGTAGGTATATTACCATAGAAATATGGAAAATTTCCATTGGAGTTATTTAGTATTTAGCTGTCAGGCTAACATGCTTGAAACATTCAGATATTAATGTGTTCCTCTAATTTGCTCCAAACTTGAGTTGGGATGTTCTAAAAATAATGACAACTGAGCCTAGATTCTAATTTGAGAACTGGTAAGAAGAAACTGATATGCTAGATTATAAAGTAATTAACAATTGTTTGCATTCAGAGGCACTTAATACAAAATTAGTACCTTATAAGAATTGGAACAGTATTGTGGGCAACTAGTTGTAAGTTGATGCATCAGTTTCATACTTAAAGGATAACATTTATTTAGTCTCCTTTTCCTTTTTTCCCCTTCAAAGAATGAATTTATCCTTATATTTGGGTGAAAGACCAAGTTACAGGTATGCAAATAGGTTATTATTATTTCAGGCTTTTTCTTGTATTTATTTCAAAATTGAAGCTCTCAATTATTCAGGGGCACATTATTCCATTTATGAATTAACCGTGCCTCTTGCTTTTCCTTCTTTACCTCTCTCTCCCTCCTAATGCTGCCCATCCTCTAGCCATTTTGCTGCTTGGGAGTACCTCTAGTCAGAGGGTGGGAAGGGAGAGGAGGTGAAACTTTTAATTAGTCATTTTCTATTTGTTAGTTGTCCTGGAAAAGGTATGGTGGAAGAATTTACAAGTATTTGCCAAAATAATATTTTTGGATAACGTGGGTTTCTTTAATCTATTTGACCTCTCCCTTTCCCTCCTCTCTCCATTAGCATGGATAATTGAGAGTTGGCTTTTATCTGCCTGTGTTTCCTCATTTTTCCTCTACTTTCTGATTTCTTTAATACATGAATTTTATTTTTTGAAAAGAGTTTACTTCAGTGTATAATTTTAAGTGTCTTAGGTCTTTCCAGACTTCTGTTTTGATATTTTATACTGTGGTTTTAGTTTGACCAGATGTAGCTACTTGTTGAGCCCAAGGGTCAGTGAACTGGGTTGGTGAGGTAGGCATAGATCCCTCATTCTATCCATCTGCTCTGTCCCCTCTCCCTCAGAAGTATCAACAGAGCCTTGTTTCAGAGATTATCTATAGGAGGGGCTTCATACTCTGAGCCTGAAAAAACTTGAGCTGAGGAGGAATGCATCTGACCTGACTACATTCCCCTTCTCCTCTCCTTTCCCTCCCCCATTCAAAACAACAGCTTAGGCTAGAAGGAATGTGGTTGGGAGGTAATGGGAAAGCTGAAAAGATTGAGCACAAAGGAGGGGAAAACAAAAGGAATAGGGTGTCTGGGATCAAAGAAAAGCCTTGCCTGTGGGTTAAGACATAACACGTGTTTATTGTTTGCACCAGGCCATTTATTAAGTTTGCTACTCTAATTCAGTTTTGAATTACGTCAGAATATTGCAGTGCTAAACCCTTGGATGTCAAGGGGCTTCAGATTTTTTAATTGAGCCACTCCTGCTGGTATTGTCTCTAGGGTTAGAAGAAAGTAGCTATCTGGAATTTCTGCTCTCTTAACCCTTTTCCCCATTAGCCAGGCATTCACAGGATACTGTGAGTTTCTGTGTGAGGGTGAGGATTTCTTGCTGGTACCCTGCATGCCAAAGGATGTGAGGGTCCAGGTAGTTTAATTAGTATCATCTTAGATTTCTCACAAAAGGCGAGGGAGCAAGGATATCCACCCTCCCTTGCCATACTTAGTATAAATAAAGACATTCTTATGTGAGACTAAAGTACCCCAGTGAAGCCCTCTAGGATGATACTTACAAAAGTCTGTAAAATTCAGTTTTACATAGACGTCTAGACCTATGCAACTAATGCATTTTATGCACTCATTACTAAGCACATAAGATGTATTGATTTAATTCTAACATGATATTTAATTTTCACTCACTCAAAAAAATTTTGCATGTTTGCATGAGTGGAAATTCGGAGGATTTGTAGATCTTTCTAAAAGTTGCAGTTGTGTCTTTTGCACTGCAAGGTCTGGCTTTTCAAAAGCATATATTCATGTGCTTCAAATTATTAATCTTCCATAATTTCTGCCACCATTTAAATAATGCAGTTACTAGCAGGAAAAAAAATACCTAACCTTTAAAGGTAAGTGTAGATATTTTATTTGTGCGATGAACTTACCAAGCAAGTTTATTAGTGATAAATTAATAAAATCATAGCAAAGTAGGAGTAAGCCAGGAGAATGTTTAAATAGCTTTTAGAATTTTTTTTCCTTTGACAATTAGCTATAGCCCTTTTTTATCTTTTTGTTTGTTTGTTTGTTCCATTTTCCATTTCAGAACTAGCATCAATGTAGAGATTATGTAATGACAAATTTGTAAGGGTTATTGGATCTTAGGAACTTCTCTTTCCTGTATACACAGTAGGTCTTTGTTAAGCCATGAATGAATTTACCGACTTCCCACAATAATTGGGCTAATCAGCTCCTAGAAATTACTAAAATATAATGCTTTTCAAGTCATGAAGTAATTTATTCCATTCACTGAAAGTTGGTAGTAATTAGTCAGCCGTGCCCAGTTGGTATAAATCAAAGGCAAAGTTAGACATAAAACTCATTTGAAGAATTTTATGCTTTCTAATCATGTGGCACATAATTTCAGTAGCATGATGCATGTTTGTTGAAGAAGACATTTCAGTAGCTGTGTGATCTTAGGCAAGTTTTAACCTTTCTGTGACTCAGTTTTCACAGCTATAAAATGAAGATAATAGTACCTATTTTTTATTGTTAAGAGAATTATATGTGTTAATAGTACGTTTAAAATGTTTAGAACAGTACTCATCATATAGTGTTTAATTGATGCTAACTATCATTGTTACCATTGTCATCATCATTATCATTGTTCCAGTATCCACTTACAAGTGCTTTTGTGTACTCTATCTAAATCTGAAGAATCAGTGAACAATTGAGTCTTAAATTCTAGGTTGGGTTGTAGAATCTCTGATTTTGAAAAAGGTGCAGAAATATTTCTGATTCATTGAAGAAATTGGTTGATTGAATAATTGCTTATGGGTGAATTTTAAGCCTTGACACTAATCATTAGTTAGGGTCATACATGAAGCCATGTCAAGAGAAGTAACATAACTACCTTTTGACATTTTAACCTCTGGTTGGATTCTGGGATAAAACTTACTCAAGAAGATTAGGGTAAAGAAACTTAGAGTGGTGTCTGCTTCAGGTATAGAGTTTAATTGCCTCTAATCCTTCTTAGAGTGAAGGGTAATATAAATAATTAAAAATGAAGTAGTGGTAAATTTCTTCCAATATCTTCAGATCTAGTCTTTTTTTTTTTCCTTTTCTTTTGTATTTTAAGAAGATGGTTAATAATATAGTACTTTGTCAGTGACATATACTATGATATACACATCCCTCTCAAATCCCTTACTACCTGTTCCCCCTCGTTTACTGCCTCACTTTCTGAGTTTGAAAGCCTTAGAACCTCTTGCCATGCAGGCAGTTAGATAAAAAGTATTTATCTTACAAAGGTTCCAACAAATTCCATTCTTAATTATTAAGGAAAATCTGATTTTTAAAATTGAATACTTTTAATTTTTTTTATTTAATTACGAAATTGAGTTCTAAAAGTTAGTGGAAATACTAGTTACCAGATTTAAACTAATGAAACCTACATCCATATTAATAAAAATGGTCATGGGAAAAATTCATAGTTCCAATTCTGTTCATTTATAAGAGTCAGATTAGAGAATAAGATGTATAAGAACCTAAGTGTGTGTTAACTTCCTTGAATTCCAATTATTATTCATAATTTTGATCTTGCTTGCTTATAATAAAGCCTCTCTTATTCAGTTAGGGTACTTTTTATAACTTACAAAATTATATTCTTGAAGAAAGTATATTTGATTCATATTTAGTGATTGAGAACTCTTGTAGCAGTATTTTCTTTTTTGTTTAGTATGTCTGGACCTAGTAGCTCTTCAGAATGGTCCATTGAAGGTCGTCGATTGGTACCACTGATGCCCCGGCTGGTTCCCCAAACCGCTTTCACTGTAACAGCTAATGCAATTGCCAATGCAGCTATTCAGCACAATGCATCTCTTCCAGTGCCTGCAGAAACAGGAGGCAAGGAAGGTGAGTAGAAAAATATTTCGGTGTCTAGAGGTTATTTTTCTCAGATCCTTTTTAGTTCAAGAAAAGTTGTCTTATTTTTCATCTGTTTTTACCCCAGTGTTTAAAGGTTGCGAAACATAGTGAGCAACTCTGATACCAAAACTAGAAACTGCCATGTTTTTAGTCTTAGCCAAAACTAAATCTCCTTTTGGTGAAAATGTTAATTATGTTAATTACAAAATTGGTAAAAGCCTTCTTGGAATTAATTTTTGATGTCAGTGTGTTTTATTAGAAGTGGACAGGAGCCTTTATTAGGTAACATAGATAATAAATAATATGAGAAGTCATTTAGCTCCTGGAGAAAGATGCTGGACTGATAGTGGTAGAAAATAAAGCTCTGTTTTTGTCTTCTGGAATCATGTATATGCTGCTTCTCTGTTCTAGTCAATATGCTGAATCCATTAGGGATTAGCTTGCAGATGGAAAGGTTTTCTTATTGTTATTTAATCTAGTAATTGATACATGCTTTAAAACCCTTGAATCTTGAGACGACCAAGAGTAATATTAAATTTGAGAGAGCATATTTGGGTTGACTATCCTAGCTTAGATCAGTGTTGCATGAAAATGACCCTGAAAACAGTTGTCAGGTTACTTTGGGGAATTGTCTTTTCTTGCCTAGCAAGTAGATGTGGAACAGAATGAGACACTCTTCATGCATATCAGGTTGTGTTTTAGGCTGCAGGAAGCTGTTTTTAAAAGAGAGACAGTTATCAGTGTGCAAACTTGGACTTAATATTACTGAGTTCCTGTTTTCTTTGTTGTAGGAGCGGTATCTTCTCTTTCCATTTTCACTCTTTCCGTCTACCAACTCTCTGGTAGAGAGGAAGGAATAGAGGATTTCTAATAGACAGAGCTGTGTTTGAATCCTAGTTTGCCATTTCTAAGCCATGTGACCTCCAGCAAGTCATTTAAGTCATTTAGCTTCTGTGAGCTTTAGGTTCCTCATCTTAAAATGAATAATAATAATAATACTTGCCTTGTGATTTTGTGAGAATTAATGATACTGTATGGAAAGGATTCTGCAAATGCATGGTACTTAGGAAATAGCAGCTATGAACTATTCTTGCTGTTACTGAGTTGTGTTCTTTCACTGAATGATGAAGAGGTTGAAATATGGTGTTGTCATTTTATTAGTTGAGTTACTGTTGCATTGCTTGGATGGCAAATGATAAGTGAGTTCATTCATAAGAAAAGAACCTTGCCTTGGTTCTCTCCTAGTAGCCAAGTTGGAAATTGTTGTGGTTAGGGAAAAAATTACCCCATCATTGGTGCTGCTGTTAGCATTAAAAGGGAATATAAGTACATGCTTTTTGTCTAACCCCAGCCATGAATGAAAAATTATTTTCATTTTTCTCAATATGTTTTAAAAACTTGATTTCTTTGTGAGTGCTCTCTTCTTCATTGGCAGTGTCATCTGTAGACAACTGTTAAATACTTAGAGAAAACCCATTTAAGTGATGATTTTTACCCTTTAACCTGAGATCCTAATACTTAGTACGGGTCTCTAACTTCTGATCACATGAAAATGTAAAACTTGGCCTGCAGTAATAAAGTAATCTTGCTGTATGCTGGACAGTGTTGGTAAAAGTTAACAGCAAACTTTTTTATCATTCCTTCAGTAGTGGTTTGCTATTCCTACACAAGTACCACGTCAACCCCAACCTCTACCCTTGTTCCAAGTGGCAGCGTAGCAACGGTTAAGTCTCCAAGACCTGCCAGTCCTGCCTCCAATGTAGTTGTCTTGCCAAGTGGAAGTACTGTTTATGTCAAAAGTAAGTGATACTCTCAGTGTTATCAGGGCCATCTTGGCTAAATGCTACAGCATAGGCTCTGATTAGATCTGCCTCTCTGGATTAAATCATTGGTCCTCTGTTTGGCCATTAGCATGGTTAGGTTTTGACAGTTCTAAAGAATTCCTCTTTATGTGTGACCAGGAATACTTTGCTTTTTAGCCTATTATGGGGACTGAGAAATGACTTCTTATTTGTTCTCTGTGGGGAATCTGCCTTTCAACGCTGCTATCCTATGAGTATTCACTTGTTTTGATTGTCATGGAGTAGAAATGTTGTGAATAGAATTTTGAAGGAATGTGTTTATGTGACTTATTCAGTGTTTACTCCTATAACTTATAATTTCTTAAATTATTTTATATAATGTATCATCCAAGTATTAGATTCAGTGAAGCATTCTAGAGAGTCCCTCTTTTATACTTCTAGTTGATTATAATTTTTAAAATTTTTTTTATTTGCAGTTTTTAACCCCTTGAGTCTATCCTATGGAACAGTTTGATTTCAGATTCATTTTTTAATATTTCATTTCTGTCAGTATTGCTTTGCTTTTGCTATCAACTGGAGATCATTAATATTTGATTTTTGTTTTTCTCAATATAGTTATAAACTTGATTTCTTTGTAACTTTTAGAGGCTGAGTTTGCTGTTTGATGCAGGAGTGATTCTAGGTCATTGTCAGCCTATTTAAATTAGAGTCTATAAATTGAATGTGTAAGGAGTTATGTTTTATTACCAATCTCATGAGTCATGCTGTATAAATTTTTTATGTCTGCTCTATAGAGATTTCCTATGTAGGTTGCTAGGTTTTATGTGTCTCACTTAATTTTTCAAAAGTCATTACAAAAACAACCGACACTTTAGTGCATAAAGAAAAAACTAAGAATCTGGGACTATTAATTAAATTTATACCTGACTTCTGTAGATTTAGCCAAGGTGGTCTTTTAAAATAACTGTAGAGACCTGTTTTTGATCATTTTTTAAATCCTGAAAGTGAATTCCAAACATGAAGAAACCATTTCACATAATAAGGAGTTTTAAGTAACGGGAAGTTTGTGTTGCCTTTATACTAAAGAAGTCACACAGGCAAATTAGTTTGGGATATAATCATTCATTAACCTAGCTTTGTATGTGCAATGCATTATACTGGGGATGTAAACAATAAGACATGGTCTGGGAGCCCATTAATAATGGGAGACATGCAGACAGACCGTCACACTGCCGTGTGGTAAGAGATAACAGAAAGGAACGTACAGAGTGCTTTATAAGCACAGAAATGATGTAGATTAGCTTTGCTTAGAGGAGTACAGGAAAGCTTCACTGAGGAGATGGCTGGATCTTGCAGGATGATTAAGAGATCATTGTGATAGGTGGCAATCCCCAAATAACAATAGTAGTTCGAGATCCAGAGATGGATAGAATGTAGTAAAGTGACTGTCGGGAATGGTGAACATTTCAACATGTGGAGATTATAGGAGCACATGGAGTTGGGTAGAATGATATAGGGCCTTGAATGATACAGTAATGCTTTTGTGCTTCATTTTGTTGCTTGAGATAAAAGCAACTAAATGTCTTGAGACATAAAATGTAACTTGTACTAGGATCTGGGTAGAATAGAAAGGGAGAGATTGGAAGCATGGACATATTTTTTCCTAAAATATGGGCAGGAGATGAGGCCTGCCATGAAACAGGGTTCTAGGGTTCCTTTCTAGGGTTAAAGAAAGGGAAGGCATTTAGAGACAACTTCTCAGAGGGAGGATTGGTAAAATTTATTGGCTGATTGGGCATAACGCAAAGGGAGAGGTCAAGGATGACTTAATGTACACAGAGGTTTTAAAATAAAGTATAAAATGCGAAGTTAGTTTGGTATAGATATAGCAATATTGTCATTGCCTTTCAGGTGTTAGCTGTTCAGATGAAGATGAAAAACCCAGAAAACGAAGGCGAACAAACTCTTCTAGCTCCTCTCCCGTTGTCCTAAAGGAAGTTCCAAAGGCTGTTGTTCCTGTCTCAAAGACGATCACTGTGCCTGTGAGTGGCAGCCCCAAGATGAGTAATATCATGCAGAGCATTGCCAACTCTTTACCACCCCACATGTCTCCTGTGAAAATAACCTTCACCAAACCCTCAACACAGACGACAAACACAACAACACAGAAGGTATGTGGTAGAGGGAATCTACCTGCCAATTGCTGTTTCCATCACTTTTACACAGTATGATTAAGGTTTAACAAACATGCACCGAGTACTTACTATGTGCTTGGCATTATGCTGGGAATGTTTACATCCTTTACTTGGTTTAATTCTGTATATAGGCTTTTGAATAGGTATTTCACTTTTTGCAGATGGGGCTCAGAGATGCTGAATGACTTGTCTAAGGTGACATAACTAGCAGGTCATCTACTTCGGAGACTTCAGCTCCATTTTATAATTGTGATTCCATTTGGAAAAAAATTAAAAATATAAACTTTTTTAAAAAACCTTACCTTTAGGAACTCAATTTTTACTTTTCCAAAGTAACAAAGTTGTGAGAGTTAAGTGTTTCATAGAAGAAAGGAAGAATATATTTGTGATGAATAATTGTTGTCATCTTTTTTAATTCTTTGTATGCTACCATTAATTCATTCCTAAAATTTCCTCTCAGTATGTTCAAATGGTTGGTATTCTGTCAATTTTATGTTATTGGAAACTTCCGTTTTGTCACACCAATCTGGACCCCGATTGCTGTCTAGATTTACTGCACATCTGTACTTCTGCACTCTCTCTTTACCGTTGTTCTGGTCTTCCTTTGTTTTGGTTTATTTACTCATTTTGCTGGAGCACATCTTCTAGTAGCTTACTGGAGTATGGAAAGTAAATTTTTGAGACTTTTCATGGGGGACTGAAAATTTCTTTATTCTACCCTCCCACTTTATTGATGGTTTTGCTATGTAAGTATTCTAGGGTAGAAGTCATTTTCCCTGAGAATTTTGAAGATATTGTTCCATTGGCTTCTGGCTTCCAATATTGCTTTTGAAATATTGCCTTCCTATTTCAGATTCTCTTGTTCTCTTTGAAAACTCTCAGAAACTTTTCTTTGACTTCAGAGTTCTGAAATTTCAAGGTAATGTTCCTTGGTGTGGGTCTTTGTTTTATCCATTAGGTAGTGCACTAAGTTGGCTCTTTCAATCTGGGCACTCATGTCCTTCAGTTCTGGGAAATTTCTTGACTTATTTCTTTGATTTTACTCTTTTTTTTTTTTTTTCTTTCTTTCTTTCTTGATCTTCTGTTATTCAGGATATTGAACCACCTGGATTAATTCTACAATTTTCTTATCTTTTCTCTCTACCATTTTCCTTTTGTTTGCTTTTAATTTTTCACTCTAATATAGTGGTCAAAAGCCTGAATTTTAGAGCTGGACATTCTGGATTTGAATTCTTGCTTTTGCTACTTTCTCGCTGTGTGACCATGGGAAAACTAAATTCTATGCCTTATACCTAAGTTTTCTCATCTGTAAAATAGAGAAAACAGTATTTTTTTAGGGTTTTTCTTTTTAGTATAAACAAATGAGCCAATATATGTAAAACTGTGAGACATAGCACGTAGTAAATAGCTATATAAATATTATTATTTTCTCAACTTTACCCTTCACTGCTTCTATGGAAGTTTTCATTTTTGCTATCATACTTTAAATTTCAAGTAATTCCTTCTTGTTCTCTGAAAGTTTTTTTTGTTTTGTTTTGTTTTTTGTTTTTTAATTATAGCATCCTGTTCTTTCATGGAATCATTATATTCTCATATCTCTTTGAGAATATTCATGCTGATCTTTTCAGTGATTTTTTTCTTCTGTGTTCTTTCTCTTCCAAGTTCCTTTTATCAATTTGTTTTGCTTTCTTGTCTTTCATTTCAGAGATTTTTATTTTTTTTATTTTTTTTATTTATTTTTTATTTTTTATTTTTACCAGGAGGTCCCGGGAATTGAACCCCGGTCTTTCCATATGGTAGACGGATGCCCAACCACTTGAGCCACATCCGCTTCCCTATTTCAGAGACTAAAATGACTTGACTCTCTCCTTAAATATATGAGTGGGCACTAAAAAGCAGAGAAAAAGCTCTGGGATATGTTGGCTGGCAGATTTTCTCATAGGTTAATATAGCTGGGCTGTTTTGTTGAGGAACCCCCACTACCTTTTGCCCCTTACAGCTCATTGTCTTTAGGACTTTGCTTTTGGCTGATCAGATTCCTCAGAAGAATCTTCCAGTCTCCTGCCTAGAGTAGTATAGTCCTGACTGTCAGTGCTGTGGGAGTAAATGGAGGAAGAGGGCTGGGTGGTCTCGCCATTGGTATAATGACTTGCTTAATCTCTCTTTTTTCAGTATAGCACCTGCTCCCCTTTCCCATTTGCTAAGCTGTATCTATGTCATCAGATTCCCTCAACCTCTCCCTCAAAAGTGTAAATTCCTAGTCTTCCTTTAGGGTAGAGGAGGCTAGCTAGGGATCTAAATGCTTCTTAAGCACATTTTCAACTAATTTTCCTTATTTTAGCCCCACCGTTAACCCCTCTTCAGAAGTACCTGGTGCCTCCAATTCTTGGTCTTCCTGGGGTTCTCTGATGCAAGTTGCCTTGTTTTTTTGTCATCCCATTTGCTGCCTTAGGTTTCCACTTTCTTGGGTATGCTAGATTGGTTACTACTTGTCTGTTTTCCAGTTTCCAAAACTTTATAGCTGTTGTCTTCTTTCTGTTTTGACCTTACAGGTTTATGTGTCTCTCTGCCTTTAAAAACATTTTCTTCATACTGTTTTAGAGGGATTTGGGGGAAAGAGTGGAGGTAAATTCTTGTGTTCAGTATATGGTCTTTCCTATCTTTGAGACTTCAGTTCTGTGATAATCTTTATTAAAAAGAACCTCCTTGAGTTTCCTGGGAAGATATCATTATATAATATATAAAAGATGATAATTGTTTATTAATAACTAGAAGTTATAATAAGCTGCTATGTAGAATGTAATTCTATTTTGAGTCCTAAGGTAAGGCAACATGGTATAGTGTTAAAATCAAGCAAGAAGTTTTGTAGTCAAAGAGGCCTGGGTTGGAACTCCAGCTCCTCATATATGACCTGTGGTAAATTATTTAGTCTTTCTAAATCTGTTTATTCATCTGTGAAATGTCAAAAATGCCAATCTCATAAAGGTTATTGTAAGGATTAAATGAGAAGATTGGGTATTTAAATCCAGCATAAGATAGGCGCTCAAAAAATGTTAGCTCCCTTCCCTTGCAGGTATTTTATGAAAAGCAGTGTTTTATTTATTTACACTGTTGAGAATGAGTGATTCCAAATAAGTGAATTTATCAGTTAACTGAAGCTTACCCCTTATTATATGGAAATTAACTATTTTTGATGACTTTTTAAAAGTTATACTGAACATAATTTTTACATTTTTATTTAATGACTCCAAGATTATCTTTCCCAATATCACTTTTTATACAATATTATAATACAGTTATTGCTTACTGGACTAGCCCCATATTAGGTGGCATCAGCTTACTATACACTGAATTTTTGTCTACTTACTATAATTTTTTTGCTGCCTTCTTTGCTGGTTCTTATTTTATTAGCAATTCTAACTTCATCCCTTCTCATCTACTACTCTTAAATTGGTATTTGAGAAATAGTATAGCAAAGCTAAGCTAAAAGAGAACCTGCCTCCCATTCATATCCTTTTTCCCCTTAATCTGTTTTACTTTTATTTATTATACTTATAACTACTTGGCATTATATTACATATTTGCTTATTTTCTATTTCTCCCATAGACTATTTTTAAAAATTTTTTATTTCTCACCCTCCCCTCATTTTTGTACTCGCTGTCTGCTCTCTGTCCCATAGACTTCTGAGAGTAGAGACTTTGTCTTATTCATTGCTATATTCCCTAGTGTTCAGAACAGTGCCTAACATGTAGTGGGTGCTCAATAAATATTTGTTGAATGAATGGGTGAATGAATTAATAAATGAATGACTTAATGAATTAATAAATCTGGTTCTAATCCTGGCTTTGCCACCTAACAAAGATAATAATAGCACATGATTCCTAGACTTATTGCGAGAATTAAATGAAATGATTCGTGGAAAGTACTTAACATGGTGTATATAATGAGTGCTCAGTAAATGTCATCTTACAATAACTTTCCTATCTTTTTTGGTATACTTATATAAAAATTCTTGTAATAGATGAGGGTTCATCTATAAGTGAAGTCAGTGAACCTTTTTTTTTTTTTTTTTTTTTTTT
>JAQZBX010007702.1:0-49825 GCA_029593785.1 Cabassous unicinctus | reverse complement strand
GTTGTGTGGGGTGTTTTTGGGGGTGTGGGCGGTGGGGAGCATGGGAATCCCTGTAGTTTCTGAGTAATATTTGGGTAATCTAGGCACCTTTATAAAATGTATATATATATATATAACAAATAACATTTATGTAAACAAATGCACATATATGCATATGTATTTATATATCATTTTACAAATAAAAAAATTAAAAAAATAAAATAAAATAAAATAAAAATAAAAAAAAGAAAGAAAATAGGATAGATAAGATATAAATAAAAACCAGAAAAATTGAGGACTAAGCAAATAGAGATGAAATGTAAGAACAACAATAGAAAGTGGAAGATAGAAAGATGAAGGAAGGAAAAGAGGTAGCATTGATAGACAATATCGGTATACACAGAAAAGGGGAAATCAAGGAAGAGGAAACACAGCAAACAAGAAACAAGTCAGCAGTACCCTCACTCAGACTTCCCTTGTGAGAGAGATGGTGAGCGCCCTTTTAAACCAATTACATCTTGACACTTCTCCTCTCAATTCCTTAGTATAGTGGTTGTCCATCCTCACCTCCTTTTTAGTTGTCCTGGGTGAGTCCAATGGACTGTAGAATAGGATTTGCAACTCCATTGACATTCAGGGCCCAGATGGTACAAGGACAGCCCAAATATTTAAGTCTCTTGGATGCATAGCTATCAACTCTAGTACTAATTATAGTTGCAAATAGAAGGGTCAGAAGAGCCATGTATAAGGAAACCACAAATGAGTCCATTTCTTTCATAAAGAGTGCATAAATTTGAAAGTAGGGTCCAGTGACAAGGCACCCAAATCTTGAGCTATCTGCACTGAGTATAGTGTCTGGACATCCCCAGAGTCCTCAGAAGCCGTGCTATTTGATGTAGTATCTACTTTGGCAGTCAATGAGATCCTGCTGAGACATGCATAAGCATAACCTCTGGAATGAGAACTCACTTTGAAGCCTCTTAGCCATATAAACTCATTTGTGTTTATCTTTTCCCCTTTTGGTCAAAGCCTTTTTCCAGTTGCATTGCTAGTTGGTTCTTGGTAGTTATCCCTCAGTGCCAGGGAGACTATTTCCAGGGAGTCATTTCTCACACTGGGGGGAAAGGTAATGCATTTATATGCTGAATTTAGCTTAAAAGGAGTCTACATTTGAGCAACAAGGAGGTTTCCAGGAGGTAACTCTTAGGCTCCCTATAATACTAGGCTAAGTTTCAATTTCAAAAATAAAGTTTCATAAGTACAGTCATCAATATCAAGAGCCCATCAATTGATCATTCTCCTTCACTAGTCATGACCCCTAAATCCAGGGGATTCTTGCTGTTCCATTAGATTGTGGCAAATCTCTCCAGGATGGGGAAATTTAATATTCTTTTGGATATTGTGCGAATCTCCACCCACTGTGATCATGCCCCATGAACACTTGAAGACATTTATATGCCTTATATGTATGCCCATGGTGAACCTCCTCCCCAGTGTCCCCCATCACTGACACCCTGCACCAATGATCCTCTCCTGTCATAGTTGTAACCCTTCAGTGATCTAAAACTTCTTCAAAAATGAAGCCAACAAAATAACCAAATACAATTAATAAAGGAATGAAATAATAATGATAGTTTTAAAAATAAGAAATAAAATACAAAAAATTTTAAAAATAAGAATATTTTGGAATAATAAAAAATGAAAAAATATTTAAGAAAAAAATTTTTGACACTATGTTTTTCATCACTGTACAGTCTCTTATCTTGCATGTGCAGTGACATTTTCTTCTGTTTATTCCCCCAGTGTCTTACTTTTTCCTTTTGTCTTCAAAGAAGTTTCAGGTTACAGAAAAGTTCTGTACAGAATATAAGGGATTCTCATATACCCAACATCCTCTTCCATTTCCCTGTTCCCCTATTAATAACATTTTATATATGGCTGGTACATTTGTGGAAACTGATAACCAAATATTGAAACATAGCAGTAACCATCATCAATGGTTTACATTGTGGTTTACATTTTGTACCATACACTTTTACAAATTTTGATGAAATTTATCATGGCCTGTATTCATCATTGCAAGATCATGTAGAACACTTCAATAACCCCCCAAATGCCCCAAGTTCCATTTATTCTATTTGTCTCTCCTCCTCCCTGTGGGGCCCACAGGGACCACCAGGCTTCACTCCTTGAAGAAAAAGATTCATAGTTACTTGTAAACAACATTGAGAGCTTGACATACTGGTCTGTTCTCCTCTATTAGGCCCTGCCTATGCTTTTGAGAGACTCCGACCACTCTATTTGAGAGCATACCACAACTCCCCAAGATGGGAGTCCAACAGCTTCCCACTCATTATGTGGGTTGCTATCCACCCTTACAACTCACTATAACAACATGAACACTCACACACTTCCTAGAAGCCTGCCTAAGTGTGCTCTGTCCTGAATGCCCCCACATCCAACACCCTAAACAAGTAACCCTCTCCTGCCATATTGCCAAAAAACATTCCCAGCATTGTAGCTTCAACCACATACCTGCAAATCCCCAGTGTTTACCTGCTCCCTCCCCCAACACTTACTCCATTTCTATGGACAGTATATCTCACCCTCTCCACCCTAGCCCCCTGACAAACCAACACCACCCAACCCAATATCATTGCACCACTGTCATGCCCCACGAATGCACAAATACACACACTTCCACCTTACCATAAAATTTCCCCATATGGGTATTGGTTCACAAACTTTTTTGGCATTTAATATTGTGAATTGTATGTGCCTCAGAAAAAGTCTATCAAATTCATTCTGTTTGAAGTATTTTTCTCTTTTTGTATATGGATATAATGGTCTTTCATTGGCCAGGATTTCCTCCAACAATCTTTCTTCCCCTTTCTCCTCTTTTCCTTATGGAATGCCTATGACACATACTTTGGTGTACTTCATGCTATCATTCAATTCGAAGATCTCTGCTCCTTTTTTCTAATCTTTTCTCTATTTTGATCTTCTGTCTTTTTCAGTTTCACCTGCTCTGTTTCCCAATTCACTGTTTATTTCTGCCATGTCAAATCTCTTGCTGTATGCCTCTAATGTATTTTTCATTTCATCCATTGTGTCTTTCATTCCCATACATTTTGTTTTATTCTTTTTGTGCTTACCCAGTGTTTTCTTAATTTCCTTTATCTCTTTAGCCATATTTTCCTTAAACTACTTGAACTGATTTAGGAGATTTGTCTGAACATCATTTATTAGATGTCTCAAGTCCTGTTTCATCTGGCATTTTTATTTATTCCTTTGACTGGGTTATATCTTTCTGTTTCTTAGTTTGGCTTGTAATTTTTTGCTAGTGTCTAGGCATCTGATTATAATGAGTAAGTTCCTTTGATAAGCAGCTTCTTTCTCCTGCCTAGGCCTTTAGTCAGTTGTTTTGTGTTACCATGCTTTTTTGATTTTTGATTCAACTAATTCTATTGTTTTAAAATTTGTCTTGTTTAACTGATTAAAACAAAGCCAGGGGCCCACTAATGGGGTGCAGACCAGTTTCCAAGGGTCTTGATGACAGTAAAGTCACCAAATAGCCTTTTTTGTTTTTATTCCCTGAGGTACACTTTCTTGGCTTCCACCAGATGGTGGTACTCAGCAATCCTCCCTGCTCAAGTTCCAGGAGGGAATATGTTCTCTGTAACCATGCTTAGGTGGGCAGTGCTGAAGCAATGACTGGGAAAGATTCTACTTGGGTGGTCTACCCTGATCCAAGCCTGACAATTCAAACTTGCTGACACTCTCCTCCCTTGGTACCAACTCCTTTTATAAGGGAGATTTCTGTTCATTCTAAGTTGGAAGCAACCACTCTTGGTCAGTAAGGAAAGTGTTGGAGAAAACAGGCTATCCTTAGCACAATGCTGTTCCTGGGTGGAGACAATGATGTGAATCCACCTGGCCAAGAAGTATGGAAACTGTGGGATCCAGCAGACCATATTGCCAGTGAAAAGTGGTATCAGAAGTTGTTCCTCCTTCTCGTCTTTCCTGGGGAAGTGGATTCCTGATTCCCTCTCAGTCTATAGCTCCCCAAACAGACCAGAGGAACCAAAGCTCTCTGCTCCAAGGATGGAGTTTGTGTGTCAGCAGCAGCAGCTGCCCTG
The DNA here is from genome assembly GCA_029593785.1 of Cabassous unicinctus. Classification (NCBI taxonomy): domain Eukaryota; kingdom Metazoa; phylum Chordata; class Mammalia; order Cingulata; family Chlamyphoridae; genus Cabassous; species Cabassous unicinctus. The sequence goes on along the minus strand of JAQZBX010007702.1, from coordinate 45,707 downwards.
GTTGCTTACAGATACTCATCACAGAGTCTTCTCTTTGCCTCTCTCTATTCTGGGTGCTGCTGAGTCCTCCCCTAGTCTCCTGAGCCCTAGAACAGGTATTCCAGACAGATGCTGCCTGCCTTCTAGCTGTTTTCCTGGGAGAAAAGTGAGATCTGCACCATTCTAAGACTCCATCTTCCTGGAAGTTCTGCATCACTTTTTTAATGAAAGGGGAAAAAAATCATCAGTACCAGGGAAAGGATGAAAAACATTGCTCTGCAGTGATAAATAAGAGCAACCTAATCATTGGAGCAACCTGAAATGAGGGAGAATATTTTTTCATATTTTGGAACAAGGAGACCCTCTTAATCTTGCAACTATCTCTTTCATTAGGGAAGCACAGGTAACAATACATATAAAAAGAACAGCCTTTCTGACAAAGCAACAACAAACTTTTAGTGGCATCCAGAGAGAGTTCTTCATTAAGTTACAATGCAGAGCCCCAGTTATAATGGCAAATTGATTTACACCATGCTGACATAAACTTGTAATATTCAGAATCATGTTGATTTGATATTTCAAAAAAACACAGTATAACATGATATCCCTTGCATAATGGAACTCTAAAATAATACCCATATCCTATACAGTCATGTGAATACTATTTGTTTAATGCAATGTTAATGCAATTATACACATAGAATTATTTGGCAATTTTGATTTTTGCCTCCAATATTAGCTAAGATAACAAATGTTAATTTTAAATTCTACATATGAGAATAACTTATTTTACCAACTCATTTATTTAAGCTTCCTAAGTTGCACAAGCAAATGCAAATTCAGTGGTTTGGCTTAATCAATGATAATTTATTTCCTTACATTTTGAGGCTAAAAGAAAGTCCAAATCAAGGCATCATCAAAGTGATACTTTCTCCAAGGAGACTGTGGTTTTCTAAGACTGTCTGCCATGGATCCTGAGGCCCATAGTTTGTCAGATGGCAAGGCACAAGTTTGTCTCTTCTCATCTCTCCGTTCTGTTCTGGGACTAGCTTCTTACATCCTGTGGCTTTTTCTCTCTCATGTCTGAATTCATTCCACTCATAAAGGGTGCCAGAATATGGTTAATAATTATCCTTATTGGTATGTTCAAAGACACCTTAAGTGAAGTAGCCTCATGAAAATGTCCTACTTAGAATGGCTTCACAGCCAGGGGAATGGATTAAATTTAATAACATGTTTTTCTAGGGCACATCAGACCAACACAACTTATTTTCCTTCTAAGAATTGGACAGCCAATATTAAGATAGCATATTTTACCTGATGAGTATTTTGTTTGGTGTCATAGAAATGCAAGCATCTTTATCAACTTTCTAACAGCTGAAATGCTTTTCTAATAATATGTGCAAGGTCTTTGCCTCAACTTTTATCTATTTATTTGAGAGGAAATATAATACCTACCATACTCTGAAATCTTTAACACTGACCTATCTGCATCTGCCCACTCCTATGAGTGGCTGAGGAAGAACAGATTTATCAACTAGTCCTGTCGCTAATCATTCCAATCTGGAGGATACAAGATGCAGGGAGAAATAATCAGGTCTAAACTTTATTGCAACTATTTTAATGAAATTTCCTGCTGTGGTTTCTAGTTTAAAGATAAGTGAAATTCTCCTCTATAGAATGTATTTAGGAGTATATACCAGGCTTTTTTCTTTGACTTGTGGGAAAGATATTGGAATTAGCAAATATATGTATATGACCTGCTGATACATGTCATTTCCAGCTATAAAATTACTTTAGTATAAAATGGTGATGTTCCCTGACCATAAACTCTTTGTAAGATAATATCACTCATATATGATTTGGGACCTCATTTGTTTATCCTGGCCCATGGTCCATATTTATATAGTAAGGCAGACCTGGGTATCTACACTAGTGGTTGTAGATTTCAGGATCTGCCTCTGTCTCACAGAAGCCTGTATCCTTTTAACTCGTAGTAAAATTTGATATGGGCAAACGTTCTATGAGTCTTTTTATTTTTTAGGATAAAATGAGTTTGCTGCAAGAGTTCTTAAGAGAAAATTTAGGAAAAGTAATCCATTAATTTGGTTTGGTAAAACATGTTTTAAAGGCTAAATGATGGGAATGTCATACATATTACACATGTTTATGTGAAGTTGAGAATAAGTGTTCTGATTTTAATTCTATTTAGTAGGTCAATAAGGCAAAATAAAAAATTCTTCCAGAATTAAGGTGTAGGGAAACCCAATATTTCCTACAATAAAGATAGAACTGACAGAGCAATTAAAATGCATAACACTATTCTAAATATTATTTAACACAGAACTCCTAATAGTGTCACTATGCTAGTCATTTGAAATTCCTTAAATAAAAAGTCACCAGCAAAATACAACAAAAGATATATTTAAAAATTAATGTAGGGGTGAAGCTAGGATGGCGGCAGAGCAGGGAGCTCCTGTTATGACTCATGATGAAGGGCAGTTGGTCGTCACCCAGAACTACCTGGGGCACCTCTTTGAGGGTCCCAGGAGACTGGAAGAGTGTCCTTCAATATCCTTGGGGGTGTGGAGGGGGAGACTGCTCATCTGCAGACAGGATTCATGAATGGAGCCCTCCATGCAGTGCAGGTCTGTGCCTGTGGCACAGGCCACGTTGGGAACAGTTCTGTGGCTAGAGTTGGAATCTCCATTTCCCAAAAAGTGGGGTGGGAGGACAAGGTGTGGTGCCAACTTCAACTACCATTGGTGGGTTTGGTAAGCTTAACTAGGATCCTGGGAATAACTAAACTTTGAATCTGTCCAGATCATAAGGAGTTCAGTAGCCACCATTTTGTCTCTGCTTCTGGACTTAAGGGAAGTGGGGCTGATTGAAAATCACAGTGTTGGTAAAGGTTAGTTTCTTTTCATCCAGGTCTAATTGCAGGTCTAGCCTAAACCCAGCCCCACCTATGGAAGCTGGGAGGACTTGTCTGGGAACTCTCTGATCTTTACATCAAAGAAAGAGTTTGGAAACCTGTTTCTCTGCCCACACAGAGAATTCTCCACTGTCAGTTCAATTTCTTTCCTCTGTTAATCAGTTATCTTAGACCTTTGCCACGACCTTATCCCCTACCAAATTACTAAATGTTCCTGTAATCCTGCTACCTCATTATCAATTTGGAATTCTTGTGAAGTTATTTATGACCACTCACATGCATTATGTCTACCTGAGCCCCTGCCCTGAACTTGGGTTATGTGAAAAAGAGAATAAAAACCATGTTGGGGATCAACTCAGGAGGATGCCTTCTTCAGCTGTTCTCCCCCTGACCTCTCTCAACCTCCATGTTCAAAGTAATTTCATTGTGCCATTGCATGCTTTGCTGGACAGACCCCCACAAGACTTTGCAGGATGGATTCCTGCAAGTGGTGACCCTAATGTGATCAATGGACAGGTGGTGCAATTGGCACATCAAAGGGATGAAATTTATCCAGATAACTCATCAATCCAAAGGTAAGGGCACAACAACACCCACTTGAAAGAGTTGCCTACATGTCAAGAATTTAGTCAGGGGTATTATCTATTTCATCATGGGTTCAGGACTCTCAAAAGAGCAAAAAGGTTTTTTTTTAATCATTCAACAATTGCTAAAGGCAGCTAACTGTATGATAAAGGTAACTCAACCATTCACCTTATTAAAGTTAGTCTGAAATTTCTGCCCATAGTCTCCCTTCAGAGGAACATTAGACTTAGAATTATGGGAGCAAATAGGAAAAATTCTAAAAAGAAAATATGAACAGGTAGAGAAAATACCTGCCTCTGCTCTTATAACCTGGAGCCTAGTGTAAAACAGCTTTCTGCTCACTTTACAATCCTTCCCAGCCTACTGGTCCTCCAGAGGAGTCTCCACCCAAAAGTCCTTTAGCTTTAGACAAAGAGGAAGCCCTACTTCCACTTCCCCCTCTGCTTCTTTTTCAAGCTCTTAAAATATCCACAGTCCCTAAGGAAGAAGAAACTTAACTCCTGATTCTTCCTCCTTCACCCTCAGACTTCTTTGAAATTCAGATACCTTGCATACTATTGAAAAATATTTAAAAGAAGCCCTCAAGGCTGGAGAATGCCACAATTTCCCAGTGGCTCTCAAAAATGAACAGCCATGACATGATTCACTTCCCTATTCTATATTTAAAAACTTGAGAAAAAGTATCAGTGACAATGGCCTCCATAATTCTTTCACTAGGGGTATTTTAGAAGCCATAGCCAACAGCTACCTTATGTGCCCCTGGGACTGGAAATCTTTGGAAAAATGTTAGGTTTCAATGCAGTCTTTAAAGAGCTGTGTAAAAGCATTACTGAAAATGAGCACCATAATTCCTTCACAAAGGGAATTTTGAACTCCATTGCTAACTGCTATCAAATGCACCCCTGGAATTGGAAAGTTCTTGTAAAAACTATTCTTGCCACAGATGGATTGTTTGTCAACTACAATATCAAAAAGGCTGCACTCAGCAGGCAGAAGAGCTGAATAAAGCCCTTATCAATGAGATCATGCTTGTAAGAAAACATTCAGACAAAAGGTTAACTAAGATAAGGAAAATATTCCAGCAGCCACTCTGTAAAGCCCCTACTGCCAATATGATAATGTGGCTGTGGGCTGGTGGGAGCTAATAATTGCTGGAAGAGTAGATGAACTTGACAACACAGTTTAAATAAAATATTCAAAAGTAGTAAAATCAAAGATGTATGTTTCTATTGATGTAAATTGTTTTGTGTTTTTCTGTTTGTTCAATGTCAGTGTATATTTTGATACCTCTGGATGGTAATATTAAATTGATAAATGAAAATTATTAAAAGAGCTCCATTCGAATGGCCAAAAATTAAATAAGCACTTGTATTAATAAGTAAATATGGATAATAATTTAAAATAATAAAAATTGTTATAACCAAATTGAATCATTATTTTGACAAATTTGTTTAGTGTTGATAGTAATTGTAAGTTGTAAAAAGGTTGCTTGGAAATAATTTCCAAAATCATTTAAGGAACTTATGTATAGAAGGTATATAGAATTTGATTTTATTATTAAAGAAAAAGAAAATAATTTTGTCCTAAGAAAAAACAGCTGTTTATTTAAAAAGGATAAATTGTGGGACAAAACCTGAATGAATATGAAAAGTGCAGAAGGTGCATGGAAAAAGAATTTTTGTGGTCAAAGTTAAGTAGGATTTGATGGGTTTATCTATAAAGTTTTAAAAGCTTTGTTCTTTCTCAAAGTTTCTTAAATCATTGGTCTGTTTTAGTAGAAGTTTATAAAGAGTTTTTCTCCTGAATAATCAGTATACAGAAGAAAAAAAGGTGGGTCTGTTTTATCAAAATAGCTTCTTGTACTTTAACCTTATCTTTTCCTTGAAGAAACAAGTCTCATCACTTTTAAAACAACCGAATGTTCAAACCTGCTTTCTCAAAGTCAAATCCTGAAAAGTAGCTTTCTATTTCAAACTATCGCAAAATATTTGTTCTTACACCTTGAAAACAGTAAAGTAATAAAATAGTTGAATTTATTTAATATACTATTGTGTAAATGGAAAGTATTTGAAATTGTTTTAACATTAACAGGTATTCTTCAACCCTCTGTTAATAAAATTTATATGAATAAAAGGTTCATATAAATACTTTAAAAGCATGTAAAATTCCTAAAAATTTAACAATGTTTATATGTCACAGAAACAACCTCTCCTCCTAAAAATCAAGAGGCAGATGCTTTAACTCATGTTCACCTGATTTACCCCACCTCTGCTAAAGAAGCAGCTCTATAGCTGCAGAAAGACAACAGCCATTAGGGGCTGCCAGGGGTAGTAGGTAACAGTAAATTATAGCAAACTAAAATAACACCACTGCAGTATGCAGCAGTCTCAGATATTGCTAGTTTATTGCAAAAAATTAATGTCCAGTTATGTCACTCTCACTTTGTTTTGAAACTCGCTAAGGCTTTCTTTACTATCTCCTTAAACCAGTCAAACTAGCCCACATTCTCCTTCCTATAAGAAAGCCAACAATAAAATTAGTTTAAAGTCAATACTGTGAGTCACAGGCCCTAACAGCAGAACCATGCAGATATTAAGATTACAAGTTAAAGTGTTGCCCCTCAGCCCATATAGAAAATAATAATTTGTTGTTGCCTATGCCTCAAGTTATACAAAAGAGAGAAAATAAAGTCTTTTTAATCATGATATTAGCCTATATAACCTCACTGGTTAGGAATCTTAACCTATAAGAAATAGAAATTTATTCATTGAATGTCTACTAGTTAAAAGTCTTATTATATTTGTTGTTATATAATCTTCTATAATCATTAATTATATATAAAATGTTTAAATACTAATCAAAATTTTAAAAGTATATTATGCACTTAAGTAATTTGATAACTTGTAAGTTACACAAAAATATATATTATTGAATATGTAAATATCTTCTTTTGAGTTTAACAATCCTTCACTAATTTTATATTCTTTCAATTATTAACAAAAGTTCACTAAGTAAATATCAATAAAAGTTCCTGCCACAAGAAATGCTCAATAGCCCCACCATGTATCAATATTATGTGTTTCAGGCTTTATGCCCTACTTGTTCTGCCTTCCCACAAGAATGTATTTATCACTACATTAATAATTTCCTCATTGCAGCCCCTTCAAAAACATTTTTAACAAAACTTTATGAACATCTCCAAAATTCTGTTACCCAAACCACTTTCCAAATAACCCATAATAAAATCCAATTAACTCAGCCTTGAAAATATTTAGAATATGTCATATCATCTAAAACAGAGAAACAAAAAAGGGGGAGTATGGATATCTCCCCTAGAAATACAAGAGTCCTGGCACTATATACTTTAAATCTTTAAAATAGAAATAGCATCTCAGCAGCTGAGAAACATTTTTCCCCTCTTCAGGAGAGTCATCAAATACAAGTTAATATTCTGTACAAAGAAATTTTAGAAGATGCATCTTAGAAAGGACCCTGTGTCCTCATAATGTGGGGGAGAGGTTATGCTTGTATGCTTACTCCAACAGGATCCCAGTGGCTGCCAGCAAAAAATGTGAAGCTATACCATGAGCTGGAAAGATCACCCATTCAACCCAATTCCACAGATGGAGAAGATAACAATCTAGGTATCATTATCATAGTAGAGTGTAAGGATACAAGATCACTAGGCAAAAATCAGTGGTATTTCTATACACTAATAATGTGCAATCTGAGGAGGAAATCAGGAAAAAAATTCCATTTACAATAGCAACTAAAAGAATCAAATATTTAGGTATAAACTTAACCAAGGATGAAAAGCACTTGTATTCAGAAAACTATAACATATTGCTAAAAGAAATTTTAAAAAATACCTAAATAATTGGAAGAACATTCCATGCTCATGGGTTGGAAGACTAAATATCATTAAGCCATCAATTCCCCACAAAGTGATATACAGATTCAATGCAATCCCAATAAATTTCCACCAGCATTTTTAAACAAATGTAAAACACCATTATTAAAATTATCTGGAAGGGTAAAAGGCCCCAAAGAGCCAGAAACATCTTAAAAGGAAAAGTGAAGTTGGTGAGCTCTCACTTCCAGACTTTAAATCATATTACCTACCTAAAATGGTCAAAACAGCATGGTATTGACATAAAGGTAGACATATAGACCAAAGGAACAGAACTGATGGTTCAGAAACAGACCCTCACATCTATGACCAAGTGATTTTTGACAAGCCTGTCAAACCCACCCAGCTGGGACAGAACAGTTTATTCAACACATAGTGCTGAGAGAACAGGATATCCATAGCCAAAAGAAAGAAAGAAAACCCCTATCTCACATCTTATACAAAAATTAATTCAAAATGGATCAAAGACCTAATAAAAGCAAGTACAATAAAACTTCTAGAAGAAAATGTAGGGAAACATCTTTAAGACCTGGTGGTATATTGTGGATTCTTAAACCTTGCACTGAAAGTATGAGCAATGAAAGAAAACATGGATAAATGGGACCTCCTTAAACTTAAACACTTCTGTGATTCAAAGGACTTCATCAAGGTGAAAAGGCAGCCAACTCAATGGAAGAAAATATTTGGAAACCACACATCTGATAAGGGTTTTATTTCCATTGTATATAAAGAGATCATACAGGGAAAATGATGTGGCTCCAGTCTACCATATAGGAGGTCCAGGGTTCAATTGCTATCACCTCCTGGTGAAAAGCAAGCTGTCCCACAAAGGCAAGCTGGCCTCAGTGGAGAGCTGGCCCATGCAGAGTGCTGGCCCACATGCAGGACTAGCCCACACAGGAGTGCTAGCCCACATGGAGTGCTGGCCCACATGGAGAGCTGGTGCAGCAAGATGACACAATAAAAGAGCCACAGAAGAGAAACAATGAGATGCAGCAGATCAGGTTGCAGAGGTAGCACAAGAGATTGAGCAGCCTCTTTCCATTCCAGAAGGTCCAAAGATCGGTTCTGGTTGCCACATAAAGAGAAGACAAGCAGACACAGAAGAACACACAGAGAGCAGACAGCGAGCACAAAACAATGGGGGGGGGCAATAAATAAATAAATAAAAATATTTTTTTAAAAAAGAGATCATACAACTCAACTATAAAAGAGCAAGCAAGCCAAATAAAAAATGGACAAAATATTTCAATAGACATTTCTCCAAAGAGGAAATACAAAAGGCCAAATAGCATATGAAAAAAATTTCCATATCACTAGCTATTTGGGAAATGCAAATTTAAACAACAATGAGATATCATCTAGCACTGAATAGAATGGCCATTATTAAAAAAATAAATAAAATGACAACAATAATGCTGGAGAGGGTGTGGGGAAGTAGGAACACTCCTTCACTGTTTATTGGGAATGTAAAATGTTGTAGCCTCTCTGGAAGACAGTTTGGCAATTTCTCGGGAAGCTAAATATAGAATTGTCATATGATCCAGCAATTCCTCTACTAAGAATAGATCCAGAAGAACTAAAAACTATTACATGAACAGCCATCTACACATGGATGTTCATAGCAGCATTGTTCACAATTGCCAAAAGATGGAAACAACCCAAGTGTCCATCAACAAATGAAAGAATAAACGAAATGTGGCATATACATATGATGGAATACTATGCTTCAGTAAGAAGAAATGAAATTGGGACACATGTATTAAAATGGATGAATCTTGAAGACATTATACTAAGCAACGTAAGCCAGATAGAAAAGGACAAATGTTGCATGGTCTCATTAATATGAACTAAATAAAAGAATGAACACATGGAATTGAAACCTAGACTATCAGTTATTAGGAGAAAATAGAAGGGTTGAAAAGAACTACTGATATTTAATGTATGTAAAAGCTTTAATTAACTTGACTGTAAAAGTGTGGAAATGGATAGAGTTGGTGGTAACACATTATATTGAGTAACAGCTGGTTTGTAAATGAGGTTGTGGCTGAAAAGGATAGTGTGAGGAAATAAATGTCAATTGAAAGAAAGCTAAAGAATAACCTAGGGAATGAATAACCCAATGAACCCAGAGGTGGATGAGAATTGTGGTTGAGGGTACAAATGCAAGAGGGTCCTTCTGTGAGCTACAGCGGATGTACATCGCAATTGCAGGTTTCTGGGAATGTGGAAAAGCAAGGGAAAACTACAATTGGTGTGACCTATAGACTGTGGTTAACAGCAATAATATAATATTCTTGCATCAATACCAAATCTGTACTGTGTTAATAATAGTGTTGTATGGAAAAAGTGTGCCAAATTTGTGCCATAGTTGGTGGTAGCAGTCTGATGATATTATCTGATAATCTGTAAAAAATGTTCCACCATGGTGTGGTTATTGGTGAAGGGGTGTTGTATGGGAATTCTATGCATGTGCATGATTATTTTGCAAGTTCGCAACCTCTGTAATAAAAAAATATTTAAAAAACATAGGGTCGGTGAGGGAAAAGTACAGCAAATGAAGATAAAGACTATAGTTAATAGTAATATTTTGATGATGTTTTAGCAAATTTTGTAACAAATGTTTCACATCAATGAAAAATGTTGGTGGAGGAGTGATGTATGAGAAGGCTGTATGGTGTTATGTATGTTTATTTTGTAAGTTCACAATCTTTACACATTGTTTATGCATGTTCATGTATGAATGATATACTTCAAAAATATGTATTTTTTTAAAAAGTGGGTAAGGGCTATTTTTTGGAAGAATTGTGAGATGTTTGATGGGAAAAGTCTAAATTGCTTTGAAAAGACTCTTGATAGGCATATGCACTCTAAAGAGACTTTTTATGACTCCTTAGAAGTAAATGATGAAGCTATTATTGGAAAATGGAGGAAAAGGGATTTGTGCTTTAAGGTTACAGAGAACTTAACAAGATTAATTCCTAGTGTTTTACAGAAGACAGAATTTGAAAATGATGAGCCTTGGCATTTAGCTGAAGAGTTTTCCAAAGTAAACTCAGAGAATGCAACTTGATTTCTCCTTGCAGGTTACAGCAAAACTCAAGATGAGAGAGATAAGCTGAGGACTGAACTGTTGGACACAATGAAACCAAAAACTGATTCTGGAAATTCCAAGCCTCTGGAAATCAAGCCCCCAGATGAGAGTGCCCCATTTAAGGAATTTACTAAACATGGAACTTGTAAATAAGGATTGAAAATGCGGTTATCTATCAAAGGCTTCTGGAAAGTCTTACTGTCTGATGGCTTAGACCCCAGCTTCTTGCATGCTAAACCAACAAGATTATTGAGAGAGCTGTATGGACAAAACTACTGTCAGCTTGGACTGAAAGGGACATGTAGGGGAAAGATGGAAGAGGAATCAGCTTTAAGAGGAAAACCATGAAAGCAGAGATCTGGAATTAGGACATCACCTTGGGCCAAGAGAGGAATCCCACTCATGTGTACGGAGAGGGTAAGTTTGCTCTGGCAGTTGAAGAAGGTGGATGTTCCCACCTGCTGTTCAAGGAGCGCTTTGCCATCTCAGGATGCAGAGAGGGTGGAACACATTCTCTGGGTATTAGTGAGTTTGAGGTGAATACCCCATAGGTCTGAGAGGGGCAGGTCTGCCCACATGGATTAGGGAAAGCCAGGTCATCAACTCATTGCTCTGAGAGGCTTGGGCCTGTATGCCAAAAGTTAGGGAGAATGTTGTATTCACATCAATGTACTAAGGGGATTAAGACTCTAACTCTAACATTGGGTATAGGGTGACTATCTCCCCAATGCTCTTGGAGGGTGAGGTCTGGAGCTTGGTCGACCCACCCAGATGCTTGATGAGGGTAGAAACAAGAAAATAGCTGTTGGGCAAGCCTGTGGAAAGGATGGGTCCTCATGAGGCCGAAGGAAAAGAAATAGTTATGTTAAGAATGACTTTCAGAATTTGACATCTAATGAAGTATGCCCTGCAGGTTTATGGAACTATAGGGGGCCCATGCTTCATGTTTCCATCCCAATTTCTCCTTATTGTAATGCAAATGTTTATCCTTTGTCTGTAAATTTTGTATATTGGAAGCAGATAAATGGTTGTGTAAGTTTCGGAACTCTACAGCAAGTGGGACTATTCTCCAAAACAAACTATATTTTCTTTAAACTGATATGATTTCATGCTTTGTATTGTTACTGAAACCAGGTTATTTTGAATATTGTAATGTCTTTTTGGAATTCAGAGGGTGGAGTGTAGAAGTTTAATATTGTTTATGAATTCCAAAAAAAGATATTGGATTATGTTTGTGAAATGGTATGTTCCTGTGGGCACATTAGATTGGATTGGATTAAGAGGTTTAACTTTTACTTGATTAAATAATGATTTAGGCTGTGATAGGGCCACATCAGTAGGAGTTGAGTCCCACCCCCTTTATGGGCAGGGACTCAAAGAAAAAAGTGACATGGCAGAGAAGAAAGTTAGAGTTTTGATCCTGCTGACTGGGAAGTAAGCACAGAGAGAAGTAGATACATGAAGAAAGAGAGAAGGCTCCAATTGACACAGTAGAGGCCCTGGGAAGGGAGACAATCCATTTGCCTGACAGTTTACAGCTGGCCTTGTGGAGAGAGCAGAGCAGCTGAGCCCAGAGAGAAATGAGTCCTGGGAGAGAGACAAGATTTGTCCCAGCCTGTGGCTGAGATTATAGAAGCTGGGACTATGGAGTCTTGGGAGGAGGAGGAAGACTTAACCCTCTTAGAGTTTGCCCACCATCTTGCATCAACAGATGGCAACAGACTCTGGGTGAGAAAGAACCTCTTGTGGTACCATGAGTTGGACTTTTTAGGGCCTTGTAACTGTAAGCTTCTATTCCAAATAAATGCCCTTTATAAAACCCAACTGATTTCTGGTATTTTGTATCAGCACCCTATTGGCTGATTAATACACCCTAATTTTTGAAGTACAGCTTTGTTTGATACTGAATTCTTGGCTGGCAGCTTTTCTCTTTCAATACCTTAAATTCATCATTCCATATTCTTCTATCCCCAATGTTTTCTGATGAGGGGTTGGCAAATAATCTTATTGAGGTTTCCTTGTATGTGATGCTTTCCTTTCCTCTTGCTGCTTTCATAATCCTCTCTTTATCTCTGATATTTGTCATTCTGAAGAGTAAGTATCTCAGTGTAGGTCTATTCAGATTTATTCTCTCTGTGGTGCTTTGTCCCTTTTGGCTATTGGTATTTGTGACTTTCATAAGGATTGGGAAGCTTTCAGTCATTATTTCCTCTAATATTATTCTGCCCCTTTTCCATGATCTTCTCTTCTGGACACCAATAACATGCATGTTTGTGCATTTGGCATTATCATTAATTATGAAACCCTGTTCCATTTTTTCCATTCTCTTCACTTTCTATTCTCCTGTATTTTCCAGTTCAGATGTCCTGTCTTCAAAATCACTAATTCTGTCTTTGAGCATTTCAAATCTATTGTTACATGCCTCTACTGTATTTTTTTTAAAGATTTATTTATTTATTTATTTATTTATCCCCCCCTTGCTGCTTGTGCTTGCTGTGTCCATTCGCTGTGCGTCTCCTCTGCGTCTGCTTATCTTCCCCTCATTGTGAGGTCCCGCTGCATCAGCCCCTCGCGCCGCACCAGCCAGCCTGCCCTCACAAGGAGGCTGATGCAGCAAGCCCTCTACTGTATTTTTAATCTCATTCAACATGACTTTCATTCCATAAGGTCTGTTACTTTTCTTTTCAGGTTTTCAAATTGTTCTTTATGCTCACCCAATATCTTGTTAATATCTTTTTTCTCTTTAATCATATTTTCTTTTAATTATTTGAATTGATATAGGAGATTTGTGTTATTTTCATTGATTAATTGTCTTAAATTCTGTTTGTCTTTAGGATATTTCACTTTTGTTTCTTTGTTTGGATGGGCCATCTCTTCCTGTATCCTAGTATGGCTTAAAAATTTTTGCTCATGTCTTCTGAATATATTCATGAATTTACTCTTATGGCCAATTCCCTTCTCTTGCCTTTTGCTATTTTTTCATATTTCATCTTTGATATTTGCTTTGACTTGTTCTAAGTCTTTAAAATTTCTCAGTTTAAGTTATCAAAATTGTACCAGAAACTCACTAATGGGGCACACAAAGAGGTATCACTTCACAACAGCTATAAAGATTTTAATAAATAAGAAAATCAAGTGTCTGTGAGAATGTGGGGTAATTATATCCTCATTCACAAATGGTAGGGATGTAACATGACACAGCAACTTTTTAAAATATTTTTACATTAACTCAATGTGTTAAGCATAGAGTTATAATATAAGCCACCAATGCATTTCTGGGTACATAAAAAAACATTAAAGTCATAAGACCACCCAATAAAAGATAAGTGAATATTTAAAGTAATTTTCTTAATAAACAAAAAAAAGGGGGGGAGGAAATCTCCTATGCCCATTGACTTATGAGTGGTGAATACATTTTGAAATAGATATACAATGTAATATTATTTGGCAATAAAAAGAAAATCCTAACACATACTGCATGTTGAACTTTGAAAACATTATGCTAAGTGAAATAAACCAGTCTCAAAATATTGCAGCATTCAATTTTCTTGAAATATCCAGAATAGGCAAGTGATAGAAATTAGAGTACTGGTGGTTAAGGACTGTTGTTGAGAGATTTCAGCTGGGGGAGGTGGGGAGTGACTGCTAACAGTCTTGAGTTTCCATTTGGAATGAGGAAGAAGTTCTAAACTTAGATGATGATGATGGCAGCAGAAATCTGTGAAAAAATAAACATTGTCAAACAGTACATTTTAAATGGATGAATTCTTTGATATGGGAATGATATCTTAAATATTATGAGAAAATGGTAAACTAAAACAGGAAAAAAATGGACATAGAAAACAAGGAAGAATATTTGAAACAGCTGCAATCCTCTTTTCTGCAAATGGCCATTTGTCCATGTTCTTTATAATGCTTTCCTCAATTCTTCCATTTGACCACACACAAACAGGTTTCATTTGTTGGGGGAAAACTTTATTAGTAGAACAATACATGCCCTCATAATGAAGGTGCCTTAATCTTTAATGGTATTTTCTCTGCAGGCTTATTGCAGCTTTCTGTTAATATTTTCATGCTGCATTGAATAATAGGAGGTGCTTCAGAGGATCTCCCTAAGATATGCATACACCTAACTCCATTGCCTACCAATACTTCTATTTTCACTTGATAATTGGAATCAATCATTAAAAACAGTATATGTTAAAATTTTATTTTGTTTCAGAAGTATGGCACTAAGACTGAGAAAATAGCAATCATAATTTATACTTCAATTGTACTATACGTATTCTCTTTGTAGAAGAATTCCTGTAAGTACAAAAGCTGTAGTAAAGCAGTGTCAAAAGTTATAAATTTAAGAGGCAAAAACTACATTTTTTAATTTGCCAAAATGAATAGCATAATCAATTACCTACATAAACTTGAATTAATGTAATTATTCAGCATGACTAGATGAAAAATAAACAGATATATACTTTAAGTCACATATGTTGACTTTTCATTGATTTGTGTGGACAATAAACATTGGCAAATACATAAAATAATGCAAAATGTAACTTAAAGATGCATAATATGATTGCAGTTATTGAGGAAATGTCAAGAGAAAAATGATGAACAAAAATATTGAGGAATAAAATAATTGTTTTTAAATATAATGTAAATACCAACAATTTCACATTTACAAAATCACCAGATTCTTATATACTTCAACTTTACATCAATTTCATTTGAGCTTCTTAAAGAAAAAAAATCCTTTAAATGAACTCATGATATTCCATAGAAAACACCATGCTTTTCAACTAAAAATTAACCCAATACCGATAGAGTAATAAAAATAAATTGAGATCTTGATATCCCTGGCTGCCATATAAAATTTTTCAAAAGGCTTGTGCCATTTATCTTATAGGTCTAATAAGAGTCTAATAAGTCTCTTATTGTCCACTGCTGCCACATAATTTTAAGCATTTTCTCTTGCTGGTATCTCTGAAATATCCTTCTAAAGATGTTCTTAATATCTATTGTGTTACTCTCCAATCAATATTTTTAAAATTTCTGTGAGGTGATGTTTTATAATGAAATAATAAACAATCTCTAAAATATAAAACATATGTGCAGTCATTATTTGGGGCATTGAAGAACAGGCAATGATAGACTGTGATGAATGAAAAGAACAAAAAAGCTCAGCCCTTATAACTTCTGTCTGCATGAGCTTTCTGAACTTCAGCACAGAAAACAGGATCCCACAAAAGAATGAAATTGTCAGTGATCTGTGGAGACAAAGATCAGAACTTGGGGTCATTATCATGGCTGGAATTTTGGAGGCAAGGCCCTGGATAGATAAAATTGGTTCAGCAAGGTTCTTCAGAAACATGCCGAGGAGATCCATTGAGACTTTGAAAGTTAAGCTGCACATGAACAAGGAAATTCTCTACAGAACCAAAAAAATACCTTCTTCCACTATCCATTCCATGTTACATTTACCTTCAGCAAGTACCTAAGCTGCCCTGGTTCTTTGTCTAGTGGGGTTATCCAAACCTGTATTACTGAAGAATCTGGGCCATTGATAGCCCTGCTTGAATTGGGTTGTTGCATTTTCCATTGACTTTAATCACAGGGCATGGTAACACAAAGAGATGTGCTAGGGGATCTCCTGTATTGAAGACAAACTTTTCTTTACCTCCATTGTGTAACTTCAGTTCTTTTTGTTCTTGGTAGTCAGGACCAATCACCCCAGCCAGTATAGTAATCCCCTTATTTGCCTGTTTATTCAGAGGCATGAGGAGCTCTAAGTTCCCAGGTGGCAGTCTTCACTTCCAGTTAAATCAAAACTTTGTTGTGTATACTGGGGGAAGAATTCCTCCTTTTAGAACTAATACTTATGACCACCAGAGAGTAGGTTTCAGGAAAAGGAAGAAAAATTTCTCTAGTGTATCACTAGGGATAATAGTGAGTGGTGCCACACTCATGTCTCCCCTTTAATTCCTGGACCTGTGAATAGTGGTCATGTGTGAAACAGCACTATAGATTGGATGCTGATTTAGAGCACACACAACCTCCTGGAGAATGCCACAGCCCAGTAAGATATTGCCACCTAGTTGGCACTGTCATTGAGTCTTCAAAAGGCCATTCCACTATGCTCTCGATCCAGTTGTTGCATGATAATGGGGAACATAGTAAGACCAGTGAATTCCATGAGCATGTGTCCATTTTCCCACATAATTTCTTTTAGGTAGTTTTCTTGATCAGAAGTAATATTGTGTGTAATAACATGATGGTGGATAAGGCATTCTTTAAGTACATCCCTACCACAACTTTGTACTTTGGAAGATATATTGCAAGCAGGGAAGAAAAACCCATATCTGCAGTATGTGTCTAATCATGTTAGAAAAAATTGTTGCCTCTTCAATAATGGGAGTGATCCAAGGTAAACAAGCTGTAATCAAGTATGCAGCAGATCATTTCCAGGAATGGTGCCATATCGGGAACTAAGGTTGGATCTCAACTGCTGGTAGATTTGGCACACAGCAGCAGTGATAACCAGGTCAGCCTTCATGAGTGTAAGTTCATGTTTCTTAGCAAATGCATATCTTACATCTCTACCACAATGGCTACATTTTTTATGAACCCATTAGGTAATGAGAGGAGTGAAGAGAAAGGATGACTGGTATCCAGAGTATAGGTCATCTTATCCATTTTGATTATTAAAATTTTCTTATTCTGAGATCACCCTCTGGTGAGCATTCATGGGGCACACAAATATCTTCTGTTTCTGCCCACTCAGAAAGGTATATCCATATGCCTTTTCCCCAGACTTCTTTGCAACCAATTTTCCAATCATGTTCCTTCCAAATCCCTGACCATCCAGCCAAACCATTGGTGACAGCTGATGAATCCGTTTATTATTGTGCACCTTGGCCATTTCTCTTTCTAAGCAAAATAAACAAGTGGATGCTCTTCTCAAAGTTCTGTCCACTAGGAGGATTTCCCTTCACCACTTTCCTTCAGGGATGCCTCAGAAATGGGCTGCAGTGATGCAGATGTCCATATTAATGTCATACCTGCATATGGTGCATATTCATCTGTGAACCAGGTCCAAGTTTTCTCTCTTTCAGTCAACTGATTTTATGGAACTCCCCAAGAGGCCATAGCTTTGGGCTGGAAAGAGAAGGTAATGTGGCAGAAGTTGATCCTGGACATTTGAGACACTTCCTCAGGTAACCTGTGCTTTCAGGATCCACTCAAACCCTATATTGTATATACCACTTCTATTTTATACTGGAGTGCTGTTGTTCATGCCCAAATTTATATTGGTGGGTCAAGCAATACCCAGCTCATGATAGCCAACTCAAGTCTCATGGTAATTTGGTGGCCAATATAAAGGGTTAGGTTTCTAGTAAGACATTGTAGTATGCCAAAAGCTGTTTCTCAAAAGGAGGTTAGTCATCTGCAGAAGATAGCCAGGCCCTGATCCAAAATCCTAAGGGTCTGTATTGTGATTCTCTTTTAGGGTCTTGTTAAGGACTCCAGAAAGCAACTTTATTTGCCACTGACACTTGCGGCAGCCTTGAATCTGCTGGATCATATAACCCAAGTGGCAAAGCAATTTGCACAGTAGGCTACATTTGTTACAGAGTCTCTTGTTCTGGTCCCCACTCAAAACTAGCAGCCTTTCTGGTCACTCAGTAAATGGACTGAAGTATCAAAAGCAAATGAGGAATATGCTGTCTCCAAAATCCAGAGGTCAACTATGCATTGTGCATCTTTTTTGATAATAGGAGGAACCAGTTGTGACAGCTGATCCTTCATTTCAGAAGGGATATCTTGACATTCCCCACACCACTGGACACCTAGAAATTTCACTTAGGTGGAAGGCCCCTTATTTTTTTTTTCTGTTTTTTTTTTTTTTCCTAAGACTTATTTACTTACTTTCTTTTTTATCTGTTTTAAAATCCTGCCCATCTTTGCTGTTTCATGTCCATTCACTGGGCAATTCTCTCTGGCTGTTTCCTGCCCTCTTCTCTCATCCTTCTCCTCCTGTCTTCACTGGGATTTGATCCTGGGAACCTCCAATGTGGGAGAGAGATGTTCTGCCACTTGTGCCATCTCAGTTCCTGGTTTTTCAGTGTATCTCCTCTTTGCTCTCCCTTGTGTCACTCCCCTGTAACATCATCATATTGCTTCATGGCTCAGCATGTCCTGGTGGCATGACCACACATGGGGCCTGGGAGCTTACCTGCTCATGGGACCTTGGGCTTTACCCCACACATGAAGCCTGATGGTACACCTGCTCACAGGGCCTGGGGGCTCACAAACTTGTGGGGCCTGGGGGCTCACCTGTTTTTGGGCCCTGTCAGCACACCCACACGTGGGGCATGATAGTATGGCCACATATGGGGCCTGGCAGCCTGTGCACCTTCTATATTTCTCTTTATTTTGCCAGGTGGTCACAGGGATCAAACCCAGGTCCCTCCATATGGGAGATGGACACCGAACCATTTGAGCCACATCCACCCCGAACTCTTTATTTTTGTTGAATTTATCTCCTATCCTCTGACACACAAATGCCTCACCAATAAGTCTAGAGTAGTTGCCACTCTAGACTTGGATCCAATCAACATGATATCATCAATATAATGGACCAATATAATATCTTGTAGGTAGGTCTGTTGATCAAGCTCTCTGCAGGCAATATTATGACATATCTCTGGAGGGCATGTGGATGTTTCCTCAAGGCAAGCTGTAGGTTAGATGACTCTTTCCTCATGGCAGGATGGAGGTCAGGTGGAAGTTTCCTCAGGGAAATCCATTACTAGTTTATCCGGCAAAGACTCAGCAGAAGTTAGGTTTTCAATATCCTCTCTGACATCATTATCAACACATATGTCCCCATTCCAATTTTCAGGGTCCCATTTATTCCCAGTCAGTGATCTCACTTGAACAGTTGACACCATGCAAGGTTGAGAATTTAGTTTCTGTTTTAACCCTGCTACTCTACGGTGAGACTCTGGGTATGATTCTTAGAGATCTCAAGTCTGCAGCTGCAGGAAACAAGATTTTATTTCTAGGCATACATAAATATTTTCACATCCTTCAAGCAACCTTCATGAAGCACTTTAATTGTAAATTAACTGTATCCAGCTTATTTAGGAACAACCAGTCAACATCATTATACCTTTTTCATATCTCTATTGCGAACTCACAACATGAATTAGCAGTCACAACTTAATTATTGAAAATAGAGTTATTTGTGCCCTTGAATGTAATCAGTATAAAAAGCAATTAGAAAAATCAGAGTACAAATTCTGAAACCCCATTTTTAAGAATCTGTTTCTCACCACTCCAAATAACTCCAAGTTACTAGGAGTAACTTGACTAGAGTAACTAGTCAAGTAACTAGTCAGAGTTCTCTAGGGAAACAAAACCAACAGGAGATATTACTAAAAATGAAATTTATAATATTTTCTCCTGTGACAGATGGAACATAAAAGTCCAAATTTTGTAAGACAGGCTGTGAACTGAGAATTTCAATGAAAGTTTCTTAACAAATTCCCAAAGGGAAGCTGAATGACTGAAGTAGATATGAAAATTATCCTTTCTGACTGCTGAAATCATTACTTCTCCTTTAAAGGCCTTCAACTGATTGAGTGGTATGTCTCATTACTGAAGGAAATTTCCTTAGTTGATTACAAATATAATTTCCTTCATTGATTGTAAAATGTAATCATACATAGAGTCAATCAACTTACTAATGACTAAAGTCCATGAAATATACTCGCTGTAACAAGTAGGCTAGTGCTAGCTTGACCAAACAACCAGGCACCATTTTCTGCCCAGCTGACACATGAGTCTGACAATTGCAGCAGATACATTAGAACAATTATATGATAGATTTTTACATAGCTGTAATCACTGGTGAATTATACAAAATTATACTTAATATCTTAAGTGTGTTTATAGCAAATAATAAAACTCGCTACACAAACCTGGATAAAATAAAATTTAAAAATTAATTTGTGTACTACCATATGTCCCAAAATCTTTTGAACCAAAGAAAGTGTTTTACCTTAATCCAATAAGAACACATTTTTAAGACTCTGAAATATTTATTTTTTAATCTTCTAAGTATCTTATTTCAAATTCTGTGTATCTCTTTAATTCTTTTATTTATTATTTTGCTTCCTTTTTGCCTTCTGTTCTTTTCTCCTTTCCTTACTTCTTTTATTTTTTATAGCATTTATATATATGATATATATTTCAAATTAGAAGTGCTTTATTTTCTTTTTACTTTTTAAATATATATTTTTATTAGAGAATTTGTGAGCTTGAAAAACAATCATACTTAATGTGCAGTATTCCCATACATCAGCACCCCACCAACATCTTACACTGTTGTGGATTATTTCTTACAAATTAGGAAAGAACATGATCTGCCTAACAGTAAACAGTAATTACGGACCATAGGATACATTTGGTATATTTTTCCATACACCCCCTATTATTAACACCTTGTATTAGTATTGTATATTTGTTTTATTTCATGAGAGAACACTCTCCTATTTGTACTGTTAATCACAGCCCATCTTCCACCACATGGTTCACTGTGTTACCTTAGGCAACATATCCAAAGAGTACACTCAGAGGCTCTGACGTTCATCACAGAGTTGTGCAATCATTGCCTCAGGAAATTTTTTAATGTCTTCCTTAGTAGAAAATAAAAATTCCCATACTCCCTTTCATTCAAAATTTGTGTTGATATAGTACCTTTTGTTTATCATTGAAGCATGAATATTACTACATTATTGTTAACTATAGCCCATAAATTACATTAATTGTATTTTCCCCATGTATCACCACATTTTTGCCACCTTTTAATGGTGACATATATTTGTTCTAGATCATAGAAGAATATTTTTATATTTGTATTGTTAACTACAATCCTTATCCACCTCTGATTTCAATATATTATTCAGTCCTGTGATTATTCCCTCGTTTTCTTTCAATTAACTTTCACTCCTAGACTACCTCTTTCAGCCACAATCCCATTAATAAAACAGTCATGTTAGTTGTATTCACTATAATGTGTTATCATTTCCACACTTTTAAAGTCAAGCTAATTAAAAATTCTATATACACTAACATTAGTAT
Source organism: Cabassous unicinctus (assembly GCA_029593785.1). Lineage (NCBI taxonomy): Eukaryota > Metazoa > Chordata > Mammalia > Cingulata > Chlamyphoridae > Cabassous > Cabassous unicinctus. Next base: position 24,062 of record JAQZBX010007702.1, on the reverse strand, counting down.
GCTTTCTCAGCCCGTCTTATCTCCTAGCAACTTTTACACCAGGTTTTAATTCTATGTGTTTGTTCTTTGTATTTAGCTCATATTAGTGTGACCACACAATATTTGTCCTTTTGTGTCTGGCTCATTTCACTCAGCATAATGTTCATCTATGTTGTCATATGTGTGCCAATTTCATTTCTTTTTACAGCAGCAGAGTATTCCATCATATGTATACACAACATTTTGTTTATCCATTTTTCCTTTTATTGGCACCTGTGTTGTTTCCAGCTTTTAGCAAATGTGAATAATGCCACTATGAACATCAGTGAGAAATAAGTGTTTGCATTACTGTTTTTAGTTCTTCTAGATATATTCCTAGTAAATGGATTGCCAGATTATAGGGCAGTTCTATATTTAACTTTCTGAGGTACCACCAAAATATCTTCCATAAAACCTGCAAAATTCTACATTCCCACCAACAGGGAAGGAGTGTTCTTATTTCTCCACATTCTCTCCAGCACTTTTTTCTTTACTAATGACCATTCTATTAGGTATGAGATTATATCACATGGTAGTTTTGATTTGTGTTTCCCTAATAGCTAGTGATGTTGAACATTTTTTCCTGAGATTTTTCACCATTTATATTTCTTCTTTAGAGAAATGCTTAAGTCTTTTGCCCATTTTTTATTTGGATTTCTTGCTCTTTTATTATTGAGTTATAGGATCTCTTTATACAGCATGGAAAACAAATGATTATCATATATATGTTTTCTAAATATTTTATCCCATTGAATGGGTTGCCTTTTCATCTTCTTGACAAAATCCTCTGAATCACAAAACTGTTAAAGTTTGATGAGGTCTCATTTATACATTTTTTCTTTTATCACTCTTGCTATTGTTGTAAGATTTAAGAAACCTCATCTACTGCCATGTCTTGAGGATGTTTTCTTATATTTTCCTCTGGGAGTTATATAGTTGTTATATTTATACTTAGGTCTTTGATTCATTTTGGGTTAATTTTTGTGTAAGGTGTGAAATATGTGTCCTCTGTCTTTCTTTTGGATATGGATATTCAGTCCCAGAAGCACAATTTTTGAATAGCCTGTTCTGCCCCAGGTGAGTGGCCTTGACAACCTTCTCAAAAGTCACTTGTCCATGGATGTGAGGGTATGTTTCTGAACCACCAATTCAATTTCATTTGTCAATATGTCTATTTTTATGCTAGTACTTGCTATTTTTACCACTGTAGTTAGATAATGTTTTAATGTCCAAAGGTGAGAGTCCTCCAACTTTGTTCTTCCTTTTTAGGATGTTTTTCACTATTCAGGGCACCTTACCATTCAAGTAAATTTGATAATTGTGTTTTCCATTTCTTTAAAAACAAAGACTGTTGGAATCTTTATCAGGATTGCATTGAATCAGTATATCAATTTTGATAGAATTGACATTATAACACTATTTGTTCTTCCAATCCATTAACACAGAATGTTCTTCAATTAATTTAGAAATTGATTTTGTTTAGCTAAGCAATGTAGTTTTCTGAATAAAATTGTTTTATTTCCCTGATTAAATGTATTCCTAAATATTTGAGTCTTTTATTCACTATTGTAATTGGAATTTTTTCCTGATTCCTCCTCAAATTGCTCATTTTTAGTATATAGAAACACTACTGAAATTTAGGTATTCATCTTGTATCCCACCACTCTGCTGAACCCATTTATTATGTCAGGTAGCTTTTTTGTAGTTTTCTGAAACTTTCTATTTATCGGATCATATCATCTCTGAAGAGTGAAAGTTTTACTTCTTCCTTTCAAATTTGTATCCTTTTATTTCTTTTCCTTCCGTTATTGCTCTAGGTAGACCCTCTAGCACTATATTGAACAATATAGTGGTGATGAGGGGCAGCCTTGTCTTGTTCCTATCCTGAACATGAAAGATTTCAGTATTTCACCATTGAGTACAATGTTAGCTGTGGGTTTTTCATATATGTCTTTTATCATCTTGAGAATGTTTCTTTTAATTCATATGTTCCAGAAGATTTTTGTCAAGAGAGGATGCTGTGTTTTGTCAAATGCTTTTTCTGTGTCAATCAAGATGAACATGTGATTTTTATTCTTTGGTTTATCAATGTGAGTTATTATGTTGATTGATTTTTTTGTGTTGAACCATCCTTGCATACCTGGCATAAAATCCATTTAATCATGATGAATAATTCTTTTGCTATGTTGTTTTATTTGATTAGCATGTATTTTCTTGAGGACCTTTTCATCCATACTCACTAGGAAATGTTTCTGAAATTGTGTTTTTCATAATATCTTTATCTGCCATTGATGTAAAGGTAATATCTTAAATTCACCATCCTTTTTACACTTTTAGTTATTTTTTCTGATATAATCTTCATTTCTAGACACTTCTAAGATTCTCTCTACTGTCTTTTCTTTTCAAGACATAGCATTCCCTTTAGTAGTTCCTGCAAAATTGGTCTCGGTTACAAATTCCCTCAGTTTTTCTTTACTTGTGTATATCCTAACTCATTTTAATTTTTGAAAGACAATCTTGTTGGATTTAAGATTCTTGGCTGGCAGTTTTACTCTTAAAGTCCTTTGCCTCCATTTAGTTCCCTGATATCCTGTTCATTTTTTTCCATTCTTTTATTTGCCTATTCTTTTATATGTTCACTTCTGGAGGCCCTGTATTCAAATTCTCCTTCCTCTTCAAATTGGCTGTAATATGCCTCCAGTGTATTTTTACTTTCATTTATTTTGCTTTTCATTCATATAAGTTCTATTTTTCTATGTATGCATTGAAATTATTCCTTCTACTCAGCCAGTGTCTCCTTAATATCCCAATATCTTTAGCCATCTCATTAAAGTACAGTGCATGGTATCTTTCCTATTGAATTGTTGGCCAAGTTGGTCACTGGCCCTTAAAATAATAAAGGTATCTACTACATCTCTGGTTATGTTCCTGATGAGAATGGAGAGTACACTGCAGCAGCTGACAATGGCTTGATACAGCCAGATGTACAATGACCTTTGCCTCCACATTGGCTCTGTTTCATAGTGCTGAAAGATGCTATGCTCCAGGCAAGTCAATCACTGGAGCCTTACCTTCCTAGTCTCTCTCTAAGATAAGCAGTGCTGCAGTAGGCTGGTGGTGTGAAGGACACACCAAGTGGTGCAATCATTAACAGAATAATGTGAGAAGAACTTAAATAAACACAATATGGCCTGTTACTATGGAGAGATAAGATAAATGGTATTCCAAATGTGGAACTTAGATCTATTAACTGCAGCTTAAAGAGAAAATTGTGCATTGATTAATATTAAGTACTGTACTTATATACCTGATGAATATGAAGGTATCTCTTCTTTTCTAGATCATAAGCAGAGGGATATTGAACATATTAAAAGTTCTGGTAAACATAACTCATTTTCTAAGTAATTAATGAATGTGTCTATAATACAAAAGAATGGCTCACTTAAGTACTGTCTTTATTTTACAAGCTATATGCCTGTCTTATTGTTGCCTACACTGTCCTTGTGAGTTTATGTCTAAGGCTGTCCCTTTCTTCATGCCTCTCCTAGCTGTTCTATGCATAACCACTAATGCAGGAACTGGGGTTGATAATTTATACCAAATCCAGCAGGTCTGCAACAATCTTTCCCTAGAATTGACCAACAGCCTAAAAGAACACAAGGAAGAATGCTGTTTCCCATTAACTTTGGGAGAATGAAGTCTCTAAAGGCACTGAGCCTTTCTCATTTTCATGCTCCAGTATATTGTGGCAGGCCCCCTTTTTGGGCCTTCCTACCACTATCTTCTTTATGCTTTTAGTGGGACCCTGTAACTTAAATTTTAATTAAGCTTATTTCTTAGAGAGTCAATTCCTTATTGGTCATGTAGGGAGTCATCCAGTTCCAACCAGGGCACTGGATCCATCTTCCCTCAACTGCAATAAAATAGCCATAGAGTTTTACATCTTGTCAGGTAGGGCCCATTCCCTCTAACTAGCAGGAATTAACTAGAGAAGAATGACCATCACCCTTCAGCACCACCTTAAGAATAAGGGTGTAAACTCTGAGAGGGAAGTTGAAGCAGGTTATTATAGTGAAAGGGGACAGGCAGCTGAGACCAGCTAACAACAAGGTTTGCAGACAGCATGGTCATGGGAATCCACCCAGAAACCTCCTGAGGAATCTGACAAGACCCCATCCATGAGAATCTCATTGGAAACAAGAGGGAAAGACCAGATACCCTCAAAAGGCTTCATCATTGTCCCAAAAGAACTGAAAGGTGGTACAACCAATCAGAAAAGAAAACAGCTGTGGCCCCACCCCCAAAATTATGAAAGGGGAAGAGGAAACTCTTTGAAAAGGCCTGACCTGGGTCCCCAAGTGCACAATTTACCTTGCCGTATGCCTGCATCCATGCCTCAGCATGGACCATGTATTATCTTGTTTCTTGTTTCTTAATAAACTCTTTATTCCCTTGCAGACCCCATGACATGTCATTAAATTCTTTTATGTGACATAAACTAAGAACCTAGAAGCCTAGACAACAGAGCTATCCAGTAACAATACTGCAGAAGATGGCAAATGGCAACATAGCAATCATAGCACATCATCACAAGGAAAGAAAGCTCTGTGGTTACAAACGATATAGACATGAAAATATGAACAGCACATGCTGGGAGGGAAATTGATTTATTAATTGTCAGAAAATTTACAATCATTTTAGGAACAGTAACTGAAATGCAGCAAAATTTGATTAGGGATAAATTGTCTGTAAAGAAATACATTGGAGAATACAGATTTAGCTCAGTTACAAGGACAATAATAGTTAGTAGATTCCCAGTCAGTGTTCCCAGATGCAACAATAAGAAAATCAGAATTTTCAGGACTTGGAGTTCTCCAGAACATGAAATACCCATGAGAATGAACTCTGTGAAGATAGGGAGATTGTCTATATCTTTAATTATGTTGTCATTTCCCTGTATTTAAAGGATAAATTGAAAATAATATGCTATAAAATAAGTGAAGATAATTCACATTTTTCACAAACAAAAAAGCCATTATTGGTATCAATACAAGGTTTATCATGAGGAATTCATCAGAGAGCATAAGGACAAAAATAGCTTTTTGAAATAAACGAATTAAGATATTTCTTGTTTCATTTTCACTCCTAACTCTAATCATATATATTACTTTCAGCAAAGAATCAGAGAAGCTAAGTAGATTGCATGATTGAAAATGAAATCAAGTTCCATACACCTTTTAGTTATTGAGTCACATTTACACTGTTTTTGTTAATATATTTTTAAGCTCTACCTGGAGACATCCAATTAGTATTTTTTCATATTCTTCATTGGCAAATGGTCACTACACACTCTGTAAAAGAGCCTCTGCAGCAACTTGTTTTTTGAACACTGAACATCAATCTTCTTCCCTCTACCAGTGCCTAGGATGGTTTCTTCTTATCTTTGGCTGGCTGTATAAATATGTTTCTGTAAAAAGGTCAATGAAGGAGGATTTTGGGAAGATGGTGTCAGACTAACAGGCAAAGCTCAATGCTTTTACAAAAACAACAGAGGAAGAGCCAAAAGTTGTCTGAAGGACCTGCTTTGGGGGTCAGCAGACCAGGCCAGTGCTACACAACTCCCAGAGTTGTGAGAGACAGAGAGATAAAAAAGAAGAAACAAGAAACATGAATTACCAAGACTTTGCAGTGGCAGGAAGTGCTCCCCTCCTCCAGTGCAAAGATATTAAGCTGGGGTAAAACCCTTGGCTCACTACAGCTAATTAAAAGGGGAAAAGACATCTTCCTCACTGTCAGCTGTGTCAAAGGAAAAGGGAGGGTCATTTGGGGTACTTTTTTTCATTGAAATCAGCTAGAAGAGCTTGCTGTGTATCTCTGCTCTATAGATTCAACATGGGAACTCAAGAAAGCTGAGACTGAAACACCTCCATGGAAAGGTGTGCTGACAAGCACCATCTTCTGGCTGGCCTTGAAATTGCATGGGAAAAAAAAGTATTTTCAATTTTCTCTGTATCCTAACAGCTGGGAGAAAATCTGTGCCCCATTAGTGAGTCCCTGGCCAATTTGTATAACTTAAGCTGGGAAATTTTAAAGACAAAGTAAGTTGAACTGAATTTCAAAGAACTATGGAAAAAAAAAAAACATGGGCAAGAGACAGAAATTGGTCATCAGTTTAAAATCCCAATATTTTCAGATGGCTAGACATCAGCAAAAAATTACAAGCCATTCTAGGAAAGAGGAAGGGATGGCCCAGTCAAAGGAACTAACTAAATATCCTGAGAAGATACAGGATTTAAGACAATAAATCAGTGATAATCATAAAACTCTCAAGTAAATTTAAAAAACATACAGAGTATATGACTAAAGAAATAAGGACATTAGAAAGAGACTGGGTGAGGAAAAATAACAATTTGAAATTCTTCAAAGAAAAGTAACAGGACCTATGTGAAAAAAAGACATGTTGGAAGAGATTAAAAATACATTAGAGGCACATAAGACATTTAAATTGCTTGAAGACAGAATTAGTGATTTTGAAGACAGAACATCTGAACTGGAAAATATAGTAGTACAGAAAGAGAAGTGAATGGAAAAAATGGAACAGAATATTAGGGAATTGAATGACAACATGAAATACCTAAACATGTGCATTATTGATGTCCAGGAAGTAGAAGAGAGTGGAAAGAGGCAGAAAAATATTTGAAAAAATAATAAATGAAAAATTTCAAACCCTTATGAAAGACATAAATATCAATACCCAAGAAGGACAATGCACCCCAAACAGAACAAATCCTAATATATGTACCATGATACACTTACTATTCAGAATGACAAATATCAGGGTAAAAAAGTAGATTCTGAAAGCAGAAAGAGAAAAGCAAAGCATCACATACAAGGGAAACTTGATAAGATTAAGTGCCAGCCTCTCATCAGAAACCATGGAGGTGAAAAGTAAGTAGTATGATATATTTAAGGTACTGAAAGAGAAAAACTGCCAGCAAAGATTTCTGTATCCTGCAAAATTGTCCTTCAAAAATGACATTGAGTACAAGGACTTCATAGACAAAGAGAAACTGATAGAATATGTTATGAAAAGACCAGAATTATAAGAAATACTGAAGAGAGGGCTGCAGACTGAATGGAAAAAACAAGGGCAAGAGATTCAGAGAATAGTGTAGAAATGAAGATTATTAGGAAAATTAAACTAGAGGGCAAGAAGACACACAATAAAAGATTATGACAACTGAGAGCCAAAGGACAAAATAGATGAAGTAAGTAATGCCTTTAGAGGAATAACATTGAATGATAATGGCTTGAACTCCCCAATCAAGAGACATAGATTGATTGAATGGATAAAAAATATGAGCAATCTTTATGTTGTCTACAACATACCAACCTCAGTTCTAAGGACCTAATGAAATTAGAAGGGAAAGGTTGGAAAAAGATATTCCATGCAAAAAGTAACCCAAAAAGAGCAGATGTAGTGATACCAGTATCAGAAAAAAATAGACATGAAATGCAAAATTGTTATAAGGGATGAAGAAGGTCATAATATATTAATAAAAATGGCAATTTTCCAAGAAGAAACAACTATACTAGATATTTAGGCACTTAACTTGAGTGTCCCAAGATATATGAGGTATACAATGGCAAAACTGAAGGGAGAAATAGATGTCTCTACAATAATAGTTGTGGACTTCAACATACCACTGTCAGTATTGGATAGAACATCTGGACAGAGGATAAATAAAGACACAGAGAAATTGAATAATATGATAAGTGAACTAGACATAAAAGACATTTATAAAGCTTTACACTCGAAAACAGATTATACTTTTTTTCCAAGTGCTTTGGATCTTTCTCCAAGATAAACCATAGGTTGGGTCACAAGACAAGTCTCAATAAATTTATAAACTGTGAAATTATGCAAAACAGTTTTTCTGATCATAACAGAATGAAGCTGGAAACAATAATGGATGGAAAAAGGGAAACTTCATAAATAAATGAGATTAAACAACACACTTTTAAATAATCAGTGGTTCAAAAAAGAAATTGCAAGAAAATTCAACAAATATCTTGAGATGAATGAAAATGAGAACACAACATATCAAAGCCTATGTGACATTACAATGGCATTGCTGGGAGGGGAATTTATAGCCCTCAATGCTTACATTAAAAAAGAAGAAAGATCTAAAAACTAAGATCTAACTGCACACCTGGAGGAAATAAAAAAGAACAGCAAAGTAATCCCAAAATAAGCCAAAGGAAAGAAATAGTAAATATCAGACCAGAAATAAATTAACTTGAGAACAACAACAACACAAACAGTAGAGAAAATCAACAAAACCAAAAGTTGGTTCTTTGAGAAGACCAATAAAATCTGCAAACTCTTAGCCACACAGGCAAAGAAAAAAAGAGAGAAGACACAAATAAATAAAATCAGAAATGAGAGGGGTGACATTACCACTGACCTCGCAGAAATGAGATTGATCATAAGAAGATACTGTGAACAACTTTATGCCAGAAAACTAGAAAACGTAAAGATGGACAAATTGCTAGAAACACATGAATCACTTATACTGATCTCAGAAGAAATGGAAGACTGCAACAAACCATTCACAAGTAAAGAGATTGAAACAGTCATCAAAAATCCCCCAAAGATGAAAAGCCTGGGACCAGATGGCTTCAGAGGTGAATTCTACCAAACAGTCAAAGATGAACTAATACCAATCTTATTCAAGCTCTTCCAAAAAATTGAACAGAAAAGAACATTAGGAAACTCATTCTATGATGCCATCATCACCCTGATACCAAAACCAGATAAAGATACTACAAAAAAGAGAAAATTATAGACCAATAACTCTAATGAATATAGATGAAAAATCCTCAACAAAATACTTGCAAACAGAATCTAAAGGCACATTAAAAGAATTATACACTATGATCAAGTGGGTTTATGCTAGGTGTGCAAAGGCAGTTCAACACAAGAAAATAAATCTGTTTAATAAACCACATTGATAAATTGAAAAAGAGAAATCACATGATCATCTCAATTCATGCAGAAAAATCATTTGCCTAAATACAGCACCTTTTCTTGGTAATAAGTCTCCAAAAGATAGGAAGAGAAAGAAGCTTTCTCAATATGGTAAACTGCATATATGAAAAAACTGCAGCTGTCATTGTACTCAAGAGTGAAAGACTAAAAGCTTTCCTGATAAATTCAGGTAAAGTACAAGGATGCCCTTTGTCACAATTATTATTCAATATTGTGGTATAAGTCTAGCTAGAGCAATTAGGCTAGATAAAGAAATAGAAGGTAACAAAATAAGAAAGGAAGAAGTAAAACTTTCATTATTCGCTGATGGTTTGATTCTATCCCTAGAATTTCCTGAAAAATCCACAACAAAACTACAAGAACTAATAGAGAAATTCAGGAAAGTGGCAGGATACAAGATTAATATGCATAAATCAATAGTGTTTCTATACACTGCTGATGTGGAATCTGAGGAGGAAATAGGGGAAAAAATCATTTATAATAGCAACTAAAAAAATAAAATATTTATGAATAAACTTAAACAGGGACATGAAAGACCTGTATTCAGAAAACTACAAAACATTGCTAAATGTAACTGAAGAAGACTTAAGTTAATGGATGGACATTTTTTGCTCATGGATTGGAAGACTAAATATTGTTAAAATGCCAATTCTACCCAAACGAATTTACAGACTCTGCAATTCCAATAAAAATCACAACAGCCTTTTTGCAGAAATGGAAAAACTAATTGTCAAACTTATTTGGAAGGTAAGAGGGCCCCAAATAGCCCCAAATATCTTTAAAAAGATGGACACATTTTCAGGACCCTTACTTCTGGACTTTAAAGTATATTTAGATACATGGTATAAACAGCATAGTTCTGGCAAAAAGACAGATACATTGACCAATGGAATCAACTTTAGAACTCAGAAATAGACTCTTACATCTACAATCAAGTGATTTTTTACAAGGCAGTCAAGCCCTCCCACCTGTGCCAGAAAAGTCTATTCAAGAAGTGGTGTTGGGAGAACTGGATATCCATAGCCAAAAGAAAGAAGGACGACCCTTACCTCATATTTTATATAAAAATTAACTCAAAATGGATCAAACACCTAAATATAAAGCCAAGAACCAGATGATATTTGTCAATCACATTTCTGATAATAGTTTAATACCCATGATATATAAGATTATACAACTCAACCATTAAAAGACAAATAATCTGTTTTAAAAAATGGGCTAAAAACTTGAAAAGACAATTGTCCTAAGAAGAAATACAAATGGCAAGGAAACACATGAAAAATTTTCAACATCACTACCAATTAGGGAAATGCAAATCAAATCAACAATGATATATCATTTCACACCTATTAGACTGACCACTATTAAAAAGTAGGAAAACTGTAATTGTTGGAGAGGATTTTGAGATATAGGAATGATTATTCTCTGTTGGTGGGAATGTAGAATGTTACAGCCACTGTGGAATACTGGTATTTCCTAAGGAATTTGAATATAGACTTTCCATGTGTACGATCAATACCATTACTAGGTATATACACAGGAGCACTGAGATGTGAGACAAGAAGACATCTACTCATTGATGTTCATAGTGGTATTATTCATGATTGCCAAAAGTTGGTAAAAACCCAGGTGTCCATCAACTGAGGAATGGATAAAAAAAAATATGGTATATGGCCACAATGGATTATTATGCAGCAGTAAGAAGAAATGAAGTAGTGAAGCATATAACAACATGGATGAACCTAGAGGATATCATGTTAAGTGAAGCCAGACAGACACAAAAGGACAATTACTGTATGATTTTACTATCATGAACTAAATATATTCTGTCAACTCATGGAGTTAATAATTAGAATATAATTTACCAGAAAATAGCATGTGGGTAGAGAAGAGAAAGCTGAGGGTTAATCTCTGCAATATTGGTCAAAAAGTTGTTTGTAAACTTTTGTAACAATAAAAATGGTGAAAGCATATCATGTTGTTTGTAGCTAGCAGAAGTATTATAATGGGCATGACAGTGGTTGAAAGGGAATATCTAAGGTCATGTATATTACTAGAAGATAAGCTAAAAACTGTAACATGGAACTGTATGAGATTATAAAATCTCATATAAAATATGGATATGGGTGATATTGGTTCACAGAGTAATGAAGTATTATAAATATGATATATTTTATTTAAAATACCAAAATAAACTACATTTTTAATATCACCAACAATCCTACCAAATATGCATTAAATATTTGGAAGACTCAGGTTTATGTGGAGTACAGTAGGTTTTCTAAAATTCTGATTTTCACTTGAAACACAAATTTTTTCACTAACAATGAATTATGATTGTCTATTATTAACAATTTGCCTTTATGTATTGTCCATGTCTTCTATTTCTTTATTAACTATCCATCTTGATGACATGTCCCTGACCTGCCTGTTCCTTCAGTTTATACCCAGGTACAGACATGAAAAAGTACCTTTCACAGTATAGGCTAGAGCTCATTTTGAGGTTTTAGGTCTCCTACCATGAATGTGGCAATATGCTGTGCTTCTCTGTCTTTTCTGAGCCTCTGTCTTGCCCTTTGCATGGAGTCCTGGCTTTAGGATTTGTTCCATTCACCAGACTCTGAATTCTTCCTCTACTACTGATTGAATAAAGTTTATCCCAAACCTTGATACTCTATTATTTTGTGTCTTGAAGTGGTTGCTCTTTGCCTCAGGCCATGTCACATGTTGATTTCTCTGGGTGTAAGCTTCTTCTGCCTGCAGGTTAAGTTCTGAGAAGGCAGTCCAGAGAGAAGTGTCCTGGTTCAGACCTTCAAGATACCAGAAAATAGATTGGCAGCATTATATAAGCAACTCATTTTGCACATAAGGGTTATTTAGTTTGGTATTGGAAAAGGCCAGGGACCCATAATGGAAGCACAGGCCAGCTCCACACCACAAAAGGAATGGGGAAAATTGTGAGGTCAGAAATTATGGGAAAACCTTCTCCCACAGTTTTCCAATTCTTAAATTGTAGAATTTGTAGTTATACAGAAAAATGATGCATAAAATGCAGATATCCAACATACCACCTATTATCACCAACATGCATTAGTGAGGTATATTTGTTACAATTGATGAAAAACAATTTTAGAATTGTAATATTAACAATAGTCCATTGTGTACAATAGGAGTCACTGTGTGATATGGTCATATATATGACTTTAAAAAAAAATTATTCCAGTAGCAATTTAATGCTGTTAACTGCATTCACAGTGTTGTGCTGCCATCATCACCATATTCCAAAACATAATCAACCAAAATAGAAACTAATTACAATTTAAGCATTTAGCCCCCATTCCTTACTTCCACAAGGCTCTGATAGATTAAATTCTAGTTTCTGATTCAATATATTTTCTTGTTGTAATTATTTCATATCAGTGAAATCATGCAATATCTTTCTTTTATGCCTGTCTTATTTCAAAGAATATAATTCTTTCAAGGTTCATTCATGTTGTTGGATATATCGGAACTTCATTTCATTGTACAGAAGACAAATATTCTATTTTGTTTTTATATAACATTGTATTTGTCCATTCATTTGTTGATGGACATTTAGGTTGATTCCATCTTTTGGCATTTGTGAATAATGCTGTCATGAACACGGGTGTGAAAATAACTGTTTGAGACCTTGTGTTTTAGTTTACCAAGGGCTACCAATGCAATATTACCAGAAATGGCTTGGCTTTTATAAAGAGAACTTATGGGAAAATCTTACAGTTCCTAGGCCATGAAAGGTCCAAATCAAGGCATTATCAGAGATGCTTTCTAACCAAAGTCAGCTACTGGTGATCCAGGCATCCTCCCACTTAGTAAGGGAGGATGGAAGTCAATCTCTGCCAGAACCCTTGCTTCCCCTCCAGGCTCACCATCTCCCAGAGTCCAGCTGTGGACAATTAGTCATATGGCTTATCTCTTCCAGGGTCTGGCTTTTCCAGCTTCTCTGCTGATTCCAGTCTCTTTCCTCTCTCTCTCTCTCAACCTCTGTAGGTGTGGTGCTTAGGCTAATGTGTCAACTCAGCCAGGTAATTGTGTCCAGGTTTTTGGTCAATAAAAACTGGGCTAATTGTAATAAAAGGACATTTATGGGATTTAGTCTCCAGTGAGTTTACTGCAGAGATGGCTGATTACATTTACGATCAACCAGGTGGATTGCCATAAGCAATGAGTAATGTTTTATCCAATCAGTTGAATGCCTTAAAAGGGGAAGTGATTTCAGCATTCAGAGAGAATTTCCCAGCTCATCATTGGACAGCCAACATCTCCCAGAAACTCATCAAGGACCTTCATTGGACTTTCTTCAGAACCCCTGGTTTGCAGCCTTCCTGCAGAACCTGGACAAATGGATCCCCATGGTCATGTGAAAGCATCTTATAAAATGTCATACTATTTACAGATATCTCCTATTGATTCTATTCCCTAGAGAACCCTGACTTATACACCAGGTTACTCCCTTTCTTTCACATGGCAGTGTCAAAATGTTGACTCTCTTTCTATGTGTCTCTTCTTTCCTTCTGTGTTCTAACTTTATATAAGACCCACTAAGAGGGTGGAGACCCAACCTGGGCCATGCCTCCATCCAATCAAAAGCTCTAAAGGAATTACCCAATTGATCTAATCATGGCCCTTAATTGAATTTAATGCAATCAAAGTGTCTCACACTCACAGGAATGGATTAGTGCAACATAATATTTTCTGGGATTCACAAAATTGAAACCATCTTACCCTGCTTTCAACTATTTTGTGTATATACCTAGAAGTCAGACTGCCAAGTCATATAACACTTGCAAATTCCTGTTGCTTATTCTTTTAATAGTAATCATTCTAATGGGTATTAAATGGTACCTTATGGTGGTTTTTATTTGAATTTCCCAAATAGCTCATGATTTTAGTCATCATTTCATGTGCTTTATGGCCATTTGTAAATCTTCTTTGAAAACATTTCTATTCAAGTTTATGGCCAATTTTTATAATTGATTGCTTGGGTTTTATTACTGAGATGAAGGATTTCTTTATATATTGTGGATAATAAACCCATATCAAATGTGTGTCACCCAAACATGAGGAAAGAGAGAAGGCTTATTAGACACTGCAGAGGCCCTGGGAAGAGATACAAGCCTTTCACCTGATAGTTTACAACTGACCTTGTGTAGAGAGCAGAGCAACTGAGCCAGGAGAGAAACATGTGCCTGGGAGAGAGATGAGCCCTCTAACCTACAGCTGAGAACAGAAGGAGCTGGGACCATGAAGCCTTAGAAGGAAGAGGAAGGCTGAATCCTTGTAAAGACTGGCAGCCATCTTGCTACAACATGTGGCAACAGAGGTTGTTAAGAGAGTAACTTACACTTTATGGCCTCATGACTGTAAGCTTCTATGCCAAATAAATAACCTTTATAAAAGCTAACAGATTTCTGGTACTTTGCATCAACACCCCTTTGTCTGACTAATACAGTTACCTTATGTTTTCTTCAAGGAGTTTGATAGTTCCAGCTCTTATATTTAGGTATTTGATCCATTTTAAGTTGATTTTTGTATATGGTGTGAGACAGGGGTTCCCATTCATGTTCTGCATATGGAGATCCAGTTTTCCCAGATGCATTCTTTGAATAGTCTATTCTTTTCCAATTGATGCACTCAGCACCCTTCTCAAAGATCAGTTGGCCATAAACAAGAGGGTTTATTTTTTAATTCTCAATTTTATTTCAATGGCCTATTTGGTAGTTTGAGGATGTAGGGATGCAAGAGAATCATATTCTTAAAGCTAGTTCATTCCTGTGTGTGTGAACGTGTTGTTCGTAGGACCTATTGATTAAGTTACTTCAAATAAAATGTAGCTCAGGGAGGGTCTCAATCCTATTACTGGAGTCCTTTATAAATGGGATGAATACAGGAAGAGAGACAAAGTGAAAGATACTTAAGCCAGATGCTGAATGCAAGAAAACCCAGAAGAGAAGAGAGAAACCAGTAGATGCTGCCATGTACCTTGTCATGTGCCTTGCCATATCATAAAGGAGTCCAGGATCAGTGGCAGCCAAAATTGAGGGACAATTCATCACCTGATGATACCTTAATTGATCATATTCATGGTCACAGAACTGTTAGCTTGCAAGTTAATCACCATTGTAAAGGCCAACGCATTTCTGGAATATTGATTTTGGCAGCACAGCAAACAAAAACAGTCTATATGGCTGTCCTTGTAACAGTGACATGCTTTTTTGATTATTATGAATTTGTAATAAGTTTTTAGTTTGGACAGTGTGTTTCCTCCAGCTTCATTCTTCCTTTTCAAGATGGCTTTGACTATTAGGTGTGACTATATAATTTGATGATTGGTTTTCCTTTTCTGCAAACAAGGCTGTTGGAATTTTGATTGAGATTGTGTGTAATCTGTAAGTCTCCTTGAGTTGCACTGCCATCTTAAGAATATTTAGTATCCCAAACCAAGAACACATAAATCCTTCCATTCTTTCAAGTCTTCTTTGACAACTTTTATCAATATATTGTAGTTTTCTTTTTACAAGTCCTTTACATCTTTTGTTAGATTGATTTCTAGGTATTTTATTACTTGAATTGTTAATGTAAATGACATTTTTTCTTGATTTCTTCCTTAGATTGTTAATTACTATTCATAGGAAGCTACTGTGCATGTTGCTTTTGTACCATGTTATTTTGCTGAATTCATGTATTAGCTCTAGGAAATTTGTGGATTTTTCATGATTTTCTATGTATAGGATCATATGATGTGCAAATAGAGAAAAATTATTTTTTTCTTTCACAAATTGGGTGCCTTTTATTTCTTTCAGTTGCCTAATTTCATAAACTAGAACTTCCAGTACAATAGTGAATGGCAGTAGGGACAATGGACATACTTTTGTGGTTCAGATCTTAGATGGAAAGTTTTCGATCTATTACCATTGAGCATGATGTTAGTTGTGATTATTTTTTTCAAATAATCCCCTGAATAAATTTTCTTCTATTCCTAGTTTTCTATGCGTTTTTATCAAGAAAGGTTCTTGGATATTGTCAAATGATTTTTCTGTATCAATTGAGAAGAAAATGTCCTTTTCACTCCTTTGTTCAGTAAATGTGTTTTATTAAATTCATAGAGTTTATTAAGTAAAACCAAATTTGTATACCTGGGATAAATCCCACTTGATCATGGTGTATAATTCTTTTGATATAGTTTGCAACTATATTTTTGAGGTTTTTGCATGTATATTCATAAGGGATAATAGCCTTTCCTTTTCTTATCTTGTGGAATCTTTATCTGGCTTTGGTATGAGGGTGGTGGCCTCATAAAATGAGTTATGAAGTGTTCCCTTATTTTTAAAATTTTGAAGACTTTGAGGAGGATAGGTTTTAAAGTCTTGTATTTATGATATTTCTTCTTTTTTAACGTAAGTATGTAGAGCTATAAATTTCCCTCTCACATCTGTCTTTGCTGCATCATTAAAATTTTGGTATTTTGTGTTTTTATTTTCATTTACCTGGAGACATTTCTGAATTTCCCCTGTGATTTCTTCTTTGACTCATAGGCTGTTTAAGAGTAAGCTGTTTATTTCCCACATATTTGTAAATTTCCAATTTTTCTCTGTTATTTATCTATACCTTCATTCTATCGTGATTAGAGAAGATACATTGTATGATTTCAATATTTTTGAATTTATTGAGATATGTTTTGTGACCTGCTGTATGGTTTATCTTAGAGAATGGTCTTCTGGACTAGGTAAGAATGTGTATCCTGCTGCTTTTGGGTGAAGTGTTCTATATAGATCTGTTAGGTCTACCTGGTTTAGATTATTGTTCAAGTCTTCTTTTTTCTTACTGATCTTTTGTCTAGATGTTCTCTCCATTATTGAAAGTGGTGTATTGATACCTACTTTAATGTAGAACTATCTATTTCTCCCTTCAAGTCTGTCATTTCCTTTGTATATGTTGGGAGTCTTCTTTTAGGTGCATGCACTTTGCTACTTCTTCTCTTCTGTCAAGGTAAATATTATAACCCCATTTTTCTCAAATTCTTTGTAATTTTCAAACATACATAATTCAAGTTTTCAAACTAAGAGGAATATTGTTTAATTTATGTCTAAAGAAAAATTTTGTTTTCAATTTCAACTGAAATTAACATGTATTTGTCAAACTGTGCATTAATGTGAAAAAGAAAACAGTGGACCTATATCTTTAAGTTGCAAAAAGAAAAAAGTGAACAGAGAATTATCTATCCAATAATAATAACTTTCAAAAATAAAGATAACATTGACTTTTACAGACATTCAGGGTTGAACAAATTCATCACCAGAAGACTCATATAACAAGAATATAAAAGGAAGTACTTTAAGAAGAAGGATAAATTATGAGGTTTGAAAATATGGATCTACACAAAGAAATTAAATGCATCAGAAAAGGCAAATACATAGATAACACATAATCTCTTGTATTATTAAAATTATGTAAGAGATAATTGGCTTCACAAACAAAATAATAACGATATTTTGAGTTTTATAGCATATACATATATGTTAAATGTATGGCAAAATTATCCCAAATGCCATTAGGGAATATCTGGAAGTATATTATTGTATTATTTTTATATTGAGTGTGAAGTGGTATAAAATCAAATGAAGGCAGACTTATATTGTTAAACTTGTATACAATTTATTCTAAAGCAAAAACCAATGTCAGAAAACAAAGAATTAAAACTAAGAAGGAAATGAAGATATAATTTGCTGAACTAATCCAAATGATAGCCAAAAAAAATGAAAAATAAACAAGGCATAAAGAGGTAAAAATAAAAAATAACAATATGATATAATAAACCTAAACATATCAATAATTATAATTAATATTAATTGTATAAATAACAACTAAAAAGTAAAGGGACTCTGAAAGAATTAAAAAACAAGACAATTCTATGTAGCTTTCAAAAATGTATTTTGATTTCAAACAAATATTTGAAAAGAAATAAAGTTATAAAATGATAACATTAATTGAAAGGAAATTGGGATAGTTAAATTATTAAATTAGTATCAGATAAAGTAGATTTCAGAGAAAAATTTTAACAGGTATAATGAAAGGCATTTCCAAACCTACAAGCATGAAATAATAGAACTGCAAACAAATGATGTGAAACTGGTAAAAATGCCAGAAGAAATACACATATGAACAATTAGAATAGGAGATTTTTCTTGATACCCACCATCTCTTCATTGACACCTGAGAACAAAGATAATATTCTGTAATGGTTTCCGTTTTTTGAACTTCATACAAAAAATCCTTATGGCTCACTATTCGCTCTACTTAGCAAAGCCCTATGTGCATTTGAAAAATGTAAAATAGGCAGTTTTGAGGTATAGAGTTCTACAAATGTCAGTAAGGTATACTTGACAAACTGGATTGCTCAAGTTTTCCATCTATCCTTATTTTTGCCTGATATTTTGTCAGTTGTTGGAGCTGGTATTAGTAATGGCTCTCCAGAGAAACAAAAGTGACCTATAATGTAATTATTTTGACATTAATTATAGAATTTACCTCACATGAATAACAGCAGGGATGAACAAGTTCCAATTCCAAAAAACAGGTAACAAGGTGGGAACATCTATAAAGGTTTTTGATGAAATCTCAGGAGAAGCTGGCTGGCTGAAATAGAGATGGAAATTCTTCCTTCTGGCTGCTGAGATTATAAATTCTGCTTTTAAGGATTTAGAAGATTGGATAAGACTTTTCTCATTTTTGAAGAAAATCTCCTTACTTGATTATAAATATTATCAGCCAAAAATGCAGTCAACTTGCTAATGACTTAAACCCAGGAAATATCCACACAGTAATAATCAGGCTGGTGCTTGCTTGCCAAACAACTGCACACTATAATCTAGCCAAACTGACATATGAGCTTTAGCATAATGGAGTGTTTTGGTTTGCTGAGGATGCTGATGAAAAAAGCACAAAATGGTGGGCTTTTATAAAGGGAATTTATTTGGGATAAAATCTTACAGTTCCAAGGCTGTGAAAATGTCCAAATCAAGGCATCATCAGAGATGCTGTCTCACTAAATGACAAAATCTTGGATTCCTGCCCTGTGGCATGGCAAGATAGTGGCCAGTCACCAGAGTAGTCTCTCTTAAATGGCAGGATCAAAATGGCAACTCACTTTTTCTGTGCGGTTCTGCTTTCTCTGCCTTTATAAAATTCCAGCAAGAGGGAAAAGACCTAACCTGGGTTGTGCATCACTGATGTAGTCCAATCAAAGGTCCTAAAGTGATCTAAACAAAACTGATCTAATTAAAGTTCCCTTAACTAAGTCTAATCAAAATTTCCCATCAATACTGCATTTATAGGCACAGGAATGGTTTAGCTAAAGAACATAACTTTCTGGGGTCCACAAATGATATAACAAGATGCAGAGCTTTGCCTTAAAAATGCTTAATTATGGTATTATCTCCCATATCTCATTTTAGTTCTCTTAATTTTGCTTTATATATTGTGATTTTATATTATTATGCCCATAAAATTGCTATGGAATTTATTTAAATGAACACTTCAAAATCAGCTTTATAAAGTGTCACAGTAAAGATGACTATTTCTATTAGGGAATAGGTTTCCAAATTGATTCATATACAATTGGGTTTCAAATGATGTGTGAAGAATAAAATTTAAGAACCTCTGTTTAAATATATTGTGCTATCATTTTAATAAATAACATTATGCATTGCTTACTACACAATTCTTTTCTACAACATAACCATAATAATGTATAAAGGCACAGTCATATAGGAGGGAACATTGTATTATTTTACTGAAAATCTTATGTAATAAAAAGAACATTTTCAGGAAAAGTGATAGTTTTCAAAGTAATAAATCTCATCATTTAACTACCATATCAGTACCTTGTGACAATAGCAAACTTAGAAAAAACAGAAATGAGAACATTGGTTGTAGTGACAATCATTTTCTCAATTTAAATTGTTTATTGAGTTTTTCTGCAAGATTGCATGTGTTTGGGAAATTATCCAAAAGGGCAACCCATTTTGTCATCCATTGGAAGTACTATGACAAATTCAAAGGTTATTATAGGCATATGGACCATAATATATGAGAAACCAATAAGAAATTCTACTTAAATACATAATTTCATTGTTTTACCTTCAAACTACATTGAAATGATGCATTATAAACAATATATGAGGAAATAGAGAATAAAACATATTTGTTTCCCTAAATAGAGATTTTAATTCTTGCAAACTTTTAATCTTAACCCTACAATTTCTCAACATAACCATGATTATAATTTTATAAATACTAATATTTGCATGGAGTAAAAATAATTATTTAAAATTTATACCGCCACATTAAAATTAGGTACATTAGCATTGATCTCTTTCACTAACCACAGCTTTCTCAGAATCCTCTTTTGTCTTCAGCTTTCAGTTAATTCAGGTCACCAAATTTGGTAATGAAAAGAAATTTAATTTTGAATCATATTTTAAGCCATGTCATCAAAATGGGAATGGCTCAAATAATTATTCTATCTTTTTCCTGAATAAAGCTTTCTACTCATAACTCTACTTACATGCCCCTTTATCTGCTTATTTCTAAGTCTATAGATTATAGGATTCAAGAAAGGAGGTACAATAGAATAGAACACAAGAGTGACCATGTCCTGAATTGTGGTTGAGTTGGAGATTGGCTTCATATACACAGCAGCAATTGAATTGAGAAAAAGGGTCACCACAATGATGTGAGGGACACAGGTAGAAAAGGCCTTTCTGCATTCTTCCTTAGTTGGAAACTTGAGCACAGTAGAAAATATGTGACTATAAGATGTGATGATGAAGACAAAGCAGCCACCACACAAAATCACCACAGAGATAAAAATTAAAATGTCATTGCTGAAGGTATCAGAGCAGGAGAGTGTCAATAGAGAGGGAATGTCACAGAAGAACTAATGAATCACACTGGACTGACAGAAAGACAGCTGAAATGTGTTGCCAGTGTGGAATTCAGAGTAAATCATACCAGTGAGTATTGAGGCCAGAGTCATCTGGACACAGACATGAGGGTTCATGATGACAGGGTAGTAGAGGGGCTGACAGATGGCCACATAGTGGTCATGGGCCATGATGGTGAGGAACAGCAGCTCTACTGTAGAAAACACCATCATGAGGAAGATCTGAGCTGCACATCCAGCCATGGAAATCACCCTGTTGTCATGAAGTAAGATGACACATGCCTTGGGTATTGCAACAGAAATATAGCGCATGTCCAAGACAGAGAGATTCCTAAGAAAGAAATACATTGTGGTGTGAATACTCTGTTCAAGTATGATTACTGTGACAATGAAAAAGTTTCCCAAAAGTGTTGCCAAGTACATCAATAGAATTATCGTGGCATATAAAACTCTGAGCTCCCAGACATCAGAAAATTTTGTAAGCAGGAATTCAGTCACTGTGATAAAGTTGGGTATCTTAGGAAAATTGGCCTCAGTCATGGAAAGATGAACAAATAATCCCTTTAAAAAAACAATGAAGAATCAATATGGAGAGTAAATTAGCCTAAATACATTCATCATCTCGCCTTGTTCCAATTTTAGTCTCTAGTTTGGTTTTGGTTAGTAGGATATAACATAATGTTTCCTCATGCTCTTTAGAATCCCTGCTTGTGAAACTTATTTCAATGGTAGGGGTAGCAGTAAAATGTAATTATTAAGAGCTGGTGCCTATGTTTACATATATATTTCTATTACTTACTGGTTATAAAATGAATCTATTAGAAGTTAAAGGATTGCCCAGAAGATTGAAATATTTTATATACGCAATTTCTATGTATCCCTGTATCATTAAGGATATTCACAGAATGTTAATAGTTATGATTGTATGATGACAAAATGGAATCTGAGTAGAGATAGGAGGGTACTATTTATTCAGAGCCTCTCAAAATGTTATAATCAATTATAATCTATTCCTTGGTAACCAGACAGAAAATTGTTTTAATCTTCACTTCACCAGCTATGACTTTTGGTACTGATTTCATTTGAAAATTAGCCCTTAAAATGTTCTCTCTCTGATGACCACATATTCACTGGCTATAAACATAATCTTCATAGCACCTGTATATATATGCATTATTATTTTTTATTATTTTTACATTTTATTCTTCAACATATATTTGCCAATTCTTAATAGTTTCTTTGATGCTTTCTGGCTTCATTGTGTTTGTTCAATATCTTAGATAAAATAATCAACCAAGTGAATTATATTACACCTTTCATTTATTTACTAGTTCTTTTAGAGCTTACATTATTCACATGTTACGTACTACACTTCTCATTGTAACTCCAAAAATTGGTATCTAAAATATGCAAAAAAGAGTAGGTAACTGAAAGGTCAAGGACATTATTAAGTCATATAAATATAAGTTAAAGAGTGGATATCCAATGCCAGATTTGTCTGCTCAGATAGTGCATTACCACAAGGAATATTTTTTCCAGCATAACTCCTGATCCTACTGAGATTTAGTGATTCTCACCACACCAATCCAAAATCCTCTTTCAGGCTCAGTATTCACTAGTATGGCAAAATTCAAGCCTTCTGAATACTACAAGATCCATGAGATCTGTTATTTTTGGATCCACTATTAAATCACAACGATCCAGAGCTGAAATATCTCTCCAGGGGTTACCTACATATACATTATTAGGTGGTTTATGAGAATTGTTCAAAACTACTTTTTGAGATTGCTTCATATTTTAATATTCTTGACCTTAATCAACATTATGTGATAGATTCAACTCAGAATTGTTTATTCTGATCTGGGTTTCAACTGATCTAGAAGAGTGAAATATCTGTATTGCCCCAGTCTCTACTCAATGTCTGCATACACTGTCTTTAACCATTTAAAATATTCTAAGAGTTTTTGTACTAATTCATTTAGAATTTCAATATTAAAAAGTATATAGTTTCACTCATCAGTCACTCTTATCTGTTTTCTTAGGATGAATGGAAACATCTATTCCTAAGGCCAATTCACCACTCCAGTGTTCATTCTCTCTCCTCTTTCACTGAGGTCAATGTTCCCACTATAGGCCATCATAAGTGTCTCATGCTTCTCCATGTTCTCTTTGAATTTAAATAGATACTTAGGTGTCTCAGTTCAAAAATAAAAAAGTCCCTTGCAACTCTTAATATGTATATATTACCTGTAGGGAAAATGCATTATTTATTAGTATTATAAGGTTAAATAAATTAAATGTATTGATTCTTTGTTTTTATATCAAATGCTATTGTTTCCCATAAAATAAGAACATGTTTCAGAACTTGAATAAGCTGAGATAGAAAGATATTGCTTGATATGTCAGTCATTAATGGATGTTTTTCCTTCATAATTTTCCCTTTCACAATCAGCTTTAGCTAAACCCTTACTTAAGTCTAATGTGAAAAAGTTTTCTTCTGAAGTTGGTTAAACTGTCTCTTTTCCTATTTTACTTGCAACCACAGAATTTATATTTTCAAAAATGCTTACGTTTTTAATGTTTTAAATCTCAATATTAATGCACTTTATATGTTTGTTTTGGTGTTTCCTTTTCTCCTGACAAATATAGCTACTTATAACATAAGGAACCTCTGCTAGCTTTAGGAAGACAGGGCTTGTGTCAGTTTCAGACTGACTTGATCTCATGGAAAAAAAAGCTTTTCTTTGTTATGATCTCCTTTATTTCAGGATCCCTCAAAATGATTCAATAATGCATCAATATTTCACAATTGGAACACAGAGTGAATATATTTTATAATTTCACAGTCACCAATCCAGTGTAGGTTTACAGCTTGAATTACTTATGTGTCAGCACAGCAGATTTAAATATGTGCAAACTTTAGGAGAAAATATGTTTTACATCCTGAGTCTGCCTTTTTCTTTTTTCTTTTTTTCTTTCTTTCTTTCTTTCTTTTTTTTTTTTTTTTTT
>JAQZBX010007701.1:0-49830 GCA_029593785.1 Cabassous unicinctus | reverse complement strand
AGTAGATATTTACTAGTCCCAAAGGTATGCATTGTTGGAATAATTTAATACTATCCTAGGGCTAGTCAATTGTAAACAAGTCTAGTCTATGGAAAACCTTCCTAAAAATTGCAATTCAACATCTTAGACCATGAAAAGGAAATGGCTGAGGATATTTATAATAAGTCTTCTCAATTCATTTTTTTCAATTTATTTTTAAATCAACATTTCTCATTGGGCTTTGTGTGGTTTAAGAAGAATGTTCAATTCATAATTAATATCATAATGACAATAATAAAAAATACTGTCTCTAATTTTATCAGGGCAATCCTAGGCCTTGAAAGATCTAAATCAATAATTCACCAAGGAAAACAGAGCTTGCTTTGCTCATTTGAGGATTCGTAAAGATTAGTCTTCTGCCATATCGCACATCTTACATGACCACCAAAAAGTAAAATTCAGGTGATTCAATCGAGGGGTTTCAAACTTTACTGTAAAGGGTCAGGTGTGGAGATTTTTTTGCTTCCAGGTCCACACAGTCTCTGTTGCACCTACTGAGCTCTGCCTTTGCTGTAGCTCTCAAGAAACCACAGACAAAGAGGAATGGGCATGACAGTGCTGCAGTAAAACTTTATTTACAAAAATAAGTGGTGGGCTGGATTTGGCCAGCAGACTGTAGTTTGCCATAGTTTTACAACAGAATGATTAAAATTTAATCATCCCCCTGTAAAACTCAAAAATTCTTAGATAATGTTTTATGAAAACACCTGTTTTATTTCAGACATTTTTTAAGTATCACAAGTGGCTTTTTACACATGTTCAACAAATCTAAATTTTTGATTGAATCGTTGTGTTAGTATAGTCATATATAAAATGGCTGTAAAAGTGGCAACTTTTATTTCCTACATGCTTTTCATGTCTTTATTATTATTATTATTACCATTTCAAGTTTATAAATTGTTTAACACTATCTGACAGAATAGGTCAGAATTCTTTCACCTTCCACTGATTTCTGTGGTTAATAAACAGCTCAATTCAAAGCTCAGGGGTTGAACCTACTCTTGGTCTTTAAAACCTTCCTGAAAACCTGTATAAATTATTAAAATATTGATGCAAACAGAAAAAGCTACCCAAGAAAATATCGTAAATGGTGAAGGTATCATATGGAAATTAGTTTACAAAATAACCTATGAAGAAAAATTTGGAAAAAGAGAGCTTTTCTCCTTTGCATACAGTTTAAGGTATGTCTTCATTCTTATTCACAGCAGTACACTATCAATAATATGTCAACTTCAATGTTTTTGCCTACCTCTCTTCTCTCTTAATATTACTTGATATATATCTCTTGCTATATATATGCATATAAAGAGAGTCCTTTATATGCACTTGTGTTGCTCATAGTGTCTGTTTAGAACCTTTATCATAGCTAGCTGAGAGCTTTGGAGTTGCTTAGTGGACACTTGATTTACTGCAACTTACGATGACTGTCACAGCGTTTTCTTCATTATCTTGTTACCATTTAAAGTGTACCTTGCCCATTTAAATTAGCAGAAACCCATTTTCTCCTTTCACTAAGAATAGCAAATAGATCTATTAAAACTTCACAGCTGTAAAAAAGGATGGTCTACATGAACTAAGAAAGGCCCACTTTTCACAAATGATCTAGACTCTCTTTTTCTCTATCCCATTAACCCAATATGTTGCTGGCAAACAAAGAAATATTGGGAAGCATTTTATATGTTGCATTTATTGTGCTACACATTCTGTATCCATCTCTTACATACATCCCAGAATGTTAAATCTACCTGGCATCAAGCAGTTTATGCCTTGATGATTAATTACAAGTCTAATAGAAAAGATAAATAACCCATTGCCATTTCAGAGCAGTAAGCACCCATTGCCTTAATCAGGGAAGAATTGCTATATTCTATTCACCACAGGTGTGTAGGTTTATGTTACCAGCATCTGCTGTGAATCACACAAAGTTATTATTTTCATTCTACAGCACCAATGGGTGTTTATGGAAATAACTGTACACTATACAATTTTGATTGCACAGAGAGAAAAATAGTTATTTGGAATGCAATTTGGACTGCAATATTTCTTGTTCGTTGCCTTTCATTTGGCAGCTTATACTACTCAGATATTATCATCAATATGCCATACATAAACTTACATTCATCACTAGTACTTAGTCTTATTAACTAAACAGCAATTATAGTGTCGTAGGAGGATTATGGAAATACATACAACCATGTATCACATGTTTTCTTCTTCATTGCAAAATGTTGTTTTTTTTTTTTTTGCATGTGTGGTTGTTAACAATAAGCAGCAATGTAAACAATCTGTCTGAAAGGATAAGACATGCCAGTGAAGGCAAAGGTAGCGTTTTATTAAATGACTGTTTATGAACATTCTTTTATAACATTTAACAGCTTACCATTTTCTAATGTAATGTTATATTGAATGAAAACTGCATAGAAGATTCAGTTATAGTAAGCAATTTTACATTTAAGTTTTAGAGTCTGATACTGATTCAAAATCACAAAGATTACTTGGATCCCATCTCTATACTTTGAAGATTTGGGGGTGATTTTCATTGTTAGTTCTCACTGAAGTGATATGCAATTCCTCCCTCAGGAGCAAATGGTACCTCGCTGCTCACCTCGTTTGAGCAGACAAGATGCACTTGCTTGTGGTGGCCCTTCATCTATGGGTGAGAGGTGCTTCCGTTTTGATCCAGATCAGCTCAAGGCAGAAGGAAGGCAACTTCTCATGCCTCACAACAAGCTTGTGGACCATATGGTAGGTCCTTGATATTCACATGACAAGGCTCAGATCTCTTAACAGCGAAAAGCTAATTCTCCCCTATCCCACATTCCTGAAAAGAGTGTCCAGAGTCAGTATCCCTTCCTGGTGTCCAGCGGCTGTGGGCTGATTATCAGAGGCAAAGAATGATGTGCCCAAAGAACATCATAGTGAATTCCTTACAGTGGACTAGACTACTTAGGGCTCAAAATGTTGTTAGTATTAAAAGCGTCCTGACTCAGTTCTTTGAGGAATCTGAGAGGTATTTTATATAAGGTGTGGAAAACTAGTCATCTGGTGAAAAATATACTCCCCTAATCGGATAGAAATCGTCCACTAATGCTTGCAAATATGTAGAAATGGGATGAGAAGCACCTTTATTGGGAAGAGAGAATAAAAACAAATAAAATCATCTTCAGCTGCTACTATAACTGTAAATAGTAAGTAGTAATATTTGGAGAAAAGTCTTATGAAATACTTTCACCTGAATAACCCGCTTTATTTAAAGAATTGCATTTTTGCTCTACTTTGCATTTATTTGCAGATCTTTTGTATTCATTATTTAATGGCTTCATAAAACTAAAGTTGGCACTGGAAATCAAGACTGGCCAATAAGAAGCCCCAGGCTGTCTATTCTAGCTTCAGGCCATCATTCCCCACGAGTCTGGATGATCTGCTTCACCTTTGTACTCATCAGCTTTGCTAGATATAAATTGAGAATTGCACTTTTGTCCTATGCCATCACAGAGGAAATAAAAATTTAAGTTCAGAGTTTTAATAAATCCTAGAAGTTTTTTTAAAAAAGAAATAGGGCCTATGTAAAATAATAATTCATCTATAGTTTCTCTTTTATATTTAAAAATGTATAATGCAAACTTGCATTTTATTTTAAAAACTTGTCATTGCTGAGTGGTCCAGATGTTGGGTTGACATTCCCACTATTAGCAAGAAATGATTCATTCTCTGCATGTGCTGTTACAATTCTCAGGCTGTTTACTCTTTTAAGTCTGCAAAATCCTGCTGACTTTTCTCAATTTTTGAATAGAGAAATGCACTTACATGAAAAATAAAATCATCACTTTTTAAAGAAGAAATTTAGAATATTGATTCAAGGTATATGTTCCTTAGAATAACCTTTCTCTGATTGTAGGCTGATTTTATTTTAGCTATCAATTAATAGGATTTATTTAATTTATATTTAAAGAAGCTATTTGCAAGAAGACTGTTTTTGAACAATTCCAGATTGCTTAGATTATCAAGCACTTAATCTACTCTCCTAACACACACACACATCTATCATAGGCAGAATTTAATTACTAATTATGTGGGTGGTAGTGATTTTTGCCTAAGAGGTTACTGCATTTGAAACAGAATTATTGATTCCACACATATACCGCTAATTGTCATATATCTTTGATTCCTAACCTGTGGGTTGGCACTATTATTATTCTCATTTTATAAAATGAGGAAATTGCTGCAGTCAGAAGTTAAATAATATAACTTAATCTGTGCAGCTTGTAATTGGAAGACTGAGCAAGTACTCAAACCAAGGTCTTCTGGTTCCAAAGTCCATGCTCTAACCCTCCCCTATATTGTCTCTCTGGGCTATTGGCCCAAGAAAATAGAAGAATAACAACACCATTTACTCAAACGGAGGAAAAACATACAAACAGCAGACTAGTGATTGTGGGACATGAGGAAGGGAGAGAGAAAAGCAAGTGTTTATATTTGGATCTGATAGGTTTGAGGGGCCTCTATTCACCAAGTGGTGTGTGCCAAGCAGGCAGTTTTATAAATGAATCTGTAGTTCAAGTGAGAAGCTTGGGCTTGACATTTTCAGAATAAAATTTATGTAAAATAGAAATAAACTGAATGCCACCTTACTAAAATAAAGTACACAAATGTATGGTTATTTTTATGAGATTCTGAAATTTAATAAAAAATTCTTTATTTGTACATTTGAATGCCAAATTAATCTCACCATTTTTTAAAAATTGAGCCTGCTGGATGACGACTAAATTGTGGCCTAAGCAACATTTCTGTTACCATTGCTCACCTTTAAAACCTAAATGCAAACTCCTTTGCAAACATATTGATATATGTTAGTAAAACAAACTAACATTTGCTGAACATCCATCATGTGTGAGGAATTGTATTGTGCACACTACATAAATGCTTTAATTTTAATTTTATAATATCCCATAACAGCAATAGATAAATCATAATATTTACAGCTATCCCATTTATGGCCAAATAAAAGAGACAAAATATTAATTAAGTGGGATGCCTGGCACATGGTAGGTTTTAAATATATGTTAGTTGCCCTGACTTATGGATGGATTCTCCATCATAAAAATTATTAATTTTATCAAGAATGTATAAACACAACCAAACAGTAGTAGGCCTGCATCTGTCTTCTGGAACTAGATAAAGGAATATCTGCATAAGTGTGTGTGCGTATCAGTCAGGATTCTTTGTTGTTATCAATAATTCAATTTTGGCTGATGAGAGTGGAAAAGGAATCTGTTAAAAGAAGGATATTGTGTCGCTCGATGAATCAATGGGAGATCAGTGAAATCAGGCTTAACTTGCAAAACCTCTGCAGAATTCATCTGATGAGAAAACTCATGCCACCACTAGTTACCAACGACCAGGTGGTTAGCGCTTTCTCCACTGCCTGTTCTGCACTGGAGACTCCATTCTATAGAACTCAGCACTGCTGCTTGCCACCAGGGAGAGAGTTCCACAGGTGCCTTTTCTGGGTTCATCCGTTTCTGAGCCAAAGCCCACACAGATGCCACATTCCTCAGTCTCTGTCATAGGAAGTATGAGAAAGCAGGAAACCTGCATATTAAGCTTCTATTATAGGGAATGGCCTCTGCCTCTCACCAAAATCCATATGGTGAAATAGTCCCAAATAGACAAAGCAGTTTCAGCTTGTTGCTTGGCCAAAATGTCCATCATAATGTGGCAGAAACAGTGTTTTGTTTGTACATCCCAACACCTAACCTGATGCATAAAACATCAAAGGCCCTTAAAAATGAGTGAACTCAAATAATAAGGAACATGGAAAATAAAAACACTAATTATGTGAAGGTCATTTTTATTTTTATTCCAAGTTTAACCAAAGCTCTTACAATGAAGACATGCCAAATTTCATCATTGGACCTGTAAGCATATGGTGTCAGTAGGTGCATTCTGTTTGGTCTAATATTGGGTGACTAATGAGATTGAGACATATATTTAAAATACTAATATTTTATTCATTTAATAAATAATTCTGGGACATTTATTAGAAATATTTTATTCCCTGGTCCCTGAAGCGATACTTTCTTAGTTGAATTCAGTTGTCTGGGGCATAAGGCTAAAGTAAAATTATTGTAGCATCATTCACTTGGGATAGAAAGTAATTAATAAATTGATCTGTGAAAACATTTTGGCCAAACACTCTGAAGAACTAACCATTTGACAGAACATCTCACTCATGCTCTCTGAACATCCTTCATTCATTACAGAACACATTTGTTGAAAAACTAACTGATGCAATATCGCAGGCATGCTGTTGAAGCCCAGGATTCATCCTATATATGAAAGTAAAACAGTGTCACATTTCCACCTTAAAGGGTGAAAAAGTGGAGAGGTTCTCCTTCCAAATAAATCCTATTGAAGTTCTAAAATGTTGTTCTAATCAGGAAGTTATTTTTGCCTAAATTATGATATATGTTTCTATGTCACTCCAGATGTAATTGTCAAGTACGGTTTGTGTCTCATCGCTCTTTGCCATATCCTTTCTTTGGCCTTTCCTTCCATATGCCTGTCTCTCTCCTGCCTGGGGTTTTCTATTTCTGTCTCCCTTTAAAAGCAAAAAAAAAAAAAACACTTTGCCTGCTGTGCACTAAACTGAATAAGGAAATGATTTCCATCAACTTTATCTCTTGACACCGTTCTTTCTGGTAATATATAGCATGCTACTAATTTTCAGGTGAATAAAATGTCCTTGCCACTGAACTGTGGATATATGGATATGAGCTTTCCTTTAGCATGTGTTGTTCACTGTTTTGTGGAATTTCTGAGGTATAGCACTAAGAAAAAGGAAAGAAAATGTAAACCGCTTTTCTTCTTGTCTCTCAAATGACAGACGGTTCGAACATTTATTCGCTGGTCCACAGGCCCTACTGGTTGAAGGTCGCCCTCAACGGCATGATCTCCTGTTCCAGGCTGCACTTTTGCACAATATCCTTCTTTTAATAGATTCCTTTTCCACTCTCATCAGCCAAAATTGAATTATTGATAACAACAAAGAATCCTGACTGATACACACACACATATGCAGATATTCCTTTCAATCTAGTCCCAGAAGACAGACGCAGGCCTACTACGATTTGATTGTGTTGGCACATTCTTGATAATATTAATATTTTTTATGATGGAGAAATCATCCATAAGTCAGGGCAACTAACATATATTTAAAACCTACCATGTGCCAGGCATCCCACTTAATTAATATTTTGTCTATTTGGCCATAAATGGGGTAGCTGCAAATATTATGATTTTTCTATTGCTACTAAGAGATATTATAAAATTAAAATGAGAACATCTATGTAGTATGCACAAGACAATTCCTTACACGTGATGGATTATATAATCTCTAAGTATGATAATGAACAGACTCACTATCCTTCTTGAGACAAGATATCTCGGCACAAAGTGAGTCTGACCTCCCATAGAGCTGTCCACCACAGCAGCAACTGAAATCAGAGGTAGGCAAAGGCAAGGCCAGGGAAAGATGCCGCTGCATGATCTGATGCAGCAGCTAATTCTAGACTCACCCTGCAGAAGGACATTCAGCTATAGCTGATTTCACCAGCTCTTCTTCCTTGCTAGCTAACAAGCAATGAGAGACAGTTAAATTACAGGCTTGGACTGAACAAGGAGATTGGGAACAGTTACCATATTGAACAACCATTTTCAAGTTCTGTAAAACTATCAATCCAGCCCAAACAAAGGCAAACTTGAGTCGTTGGGGTCAAGGACTTTCTTAAAAATTTATTTTAATTACAGAAATAGTGCACTTACAAAACAATCATGCATATATGTAGAATTCCCATACAACACCCCTTCACCAACATACCACACCTTGTGGAACATTTGTTACAGATTAGGAGATAATATCATCAGACTATAACCACTAACCAAGGTCCATTGCATACATTTGGCATATTTTTTCCATACTCCCTTGTTATTAACACAGTACACCTTTGGCATTGATGCAAGGATATTACAGTATTGCTGTTAACTATAGTGCATAGGTTACATTAACTGTATTTTTCCCATGCTTCTCCACATTCCCACCACCCTGCAATAGTGACATACATCCGTTCTAATTCACAGAATGACATTCTTGCATTTGTACCATTGGTGACAATTCTCATCCTCCTCTGGGTTCACTGTGTTATTCAGTCCCTAGATTATTCTCTAGCTTTCTTTCAATTGACATTTACATCCCTAGACTACCCTTTTCAGCCACAATCCCATTTATAAACTGGCTGCTAGTCCCTATAGTTACCATAAACTGTATCCATTTCCAGATTTTACATTAAGTTAATTAAAACTTCAGCATACATTAAGCTTGAGTACTCCTTCACGGCCCTCCTCTTATCTCCTAATAACCTATACTCTAGGTTTTAACTCCACGTGTTTATTCTTCATATTTAGTTTATATTAGTGAGATGAGGCAATATTTGTCCTTTTGTGTCTAGCTTATTTCATTTAGCATAATGTCTTCAAGATTCATCCATGTTACTATATATGTCCCAATTTGATTTCTTCTTACTGCAGCATAGTATTCCAATGTATGTGTATACCAGATTTGTTTATCTATTCATCAGTTGATGGACACTTGGGTTGTTTACATCTTTTGTCAATTGTGAATAACACCACTATGAACATCAATGTGCAAATATCTGTTCATATCACAGTTTTCAGTTCTTGTGGATATATTCCTAGCAAAGGAATTGCTGGATCATATGGCACTTCAATATTTAGCTTCCTTAGGAACTGCCAAACTATCTTCCACAGAGGCTGCGCCATTTTACAATCCCACCAACAGTGAAGGAGTGTTCCTATTTTACCACATCCTCTCCAGCATTTATTGTTCTGTTTTTTTAATAATGGCTGTTCTATGCGGTGTGAGATGATATCTCAACTGTCATTTGGATTTCCATTTCCCTAATAGCTAGTGAAATGGAACATTTTTTCAAGTGCTTTTTGGCCATTTGTATTTCCTCTTTGGAGAAATGTCTATTTAAGTCTTTTGTCCATTTTTTTAATTGGATTGCTTGCTCTTTTATTGTTAAGTTATATGATCTTTTTATATAGCATGACAATCAAACCATTATTGGAAATTTGGTGACCAAGTATTTTCTCCCATTAAGTGGGCTGCCTTTTCACATTCCTGACGAAGACTTTTGAATCACAAAAGTAAATAAGTTTGATGAGGACCCATTTATCCATGTTTTCTTTCATTGCTTGTGCTTTCGGTGTAAGGTTTAAGAATCCACTACATACCACCAGGTTTTGAAGATGTTTTTCTATATTTTTTTCTAGGAGCTTTTTGGCTCTAACTTTTATATTTAGGTCTTTGATCCATTTTCAGTTAATTTTTCACAAGATGTGAGATAAGGGTCCTCTTTCTTTTTTTTGGATATGGATATTCATTTCTCCCAGCACCATTTGTTGAATAGAGTGTTCTGCCCCAGCTGGTTGGGTTTGACAGGTTTTAAAAATTCACTTGAACATAGATATGAGGGTCTATTTCTGAACCATCAATTCAGTTCCATTGGTCTATGTGTCTATCTTTATGCCAGCACCATGCTGTTTTTGCCATAGTAGCTAGGTAATATTATTTAAAGTACAGAAGTAGAGACCTCCAACCTCACTTTTCCTTTTTAAGATGTTTCTGGCTGTTTGGAACATTCATCCTTCCAAATAAATTTGATAATTGTGTTTTCCATTTGTTTAAAAAGTGCTGGTTGGATTTTTATTGGGATTGCATTGAGTCTGTATATCAAATTGCGTAGAATTGACATCTTATTTATATTTAGTCTTCCAATCCATGAGCATGAAATGTTTTTCAAATTATTCAGGACTTTTAAAATTTCTTTTAGCACTGCATTATAATTTTCTGAATACAAGTGCTTTACATCCTTGGTTAAGTATATTCCTAAATACATGATTTTTTTTGTTACTATTGTAAATGGAATTTTTTTTTCCTGATTTCCTCCTCAGATTTTTCATTACTAGTGTATAGAAAAACCACTGATTTTTGCATATTGGTCTTGTATCCTTACACCCGACTGAAATTGTTTATTAAATCTAGCAGCTTTGTTGTAGATTTTTCAGGACTTTCTAGATAGAGGATCATATTATCTGTGAGAGTTTTACTTCTTCCTTTCCAATATGGATGCCTTTTATTTCTTTGTCTTGCCTGATTGCTCTTGCTAGAACCTCTAGTACCATTTTGAACAACAGGTGACAGTGAGCATCCTTGTCTTGTTCCTGATCTCAACAGGAAAGCGTTCTGTCATTCAGCATTGACTACAATGTTTGCTGTGGGTTTTTCTATATGACCTTTATCATGTTGAGAAAGATTCCTTCATTTCCTAACTTTTGTGGTATTTTTATCAAGAAAGGATGCTGTATGTTGTTAAATGCCTTTTGGCATCAATCAATAGGATCATGTGATTTTTCTTCATTGATTTTTTATTTTTTTATTTTTTTTAAAGATTTATTTATTTATTTATTTATCCCCCCCTTGCTGCTTGTGTTTTACTGTGTCCATTCGCTGTGTGTTTCTTCCGTGTCTGCTTATCTCCCCCTTGCTGTGAGGTCCTGCTGCATCAGCCTACCGCGCCACGCGGGCCGGCTGGCCTGTCCCCACAAGGAGGCCCCGGGAAGCGAACCCGGGGCCTCCCATATGGTAAACGGGAGCTCTATCCATTGAGCCACACCCTCTTCCCTTCATTGATTTTTTAATGTGGTGTATTACACTGATTGATTTTCTTGTGTTGAACCACCCTTGCGTGCCTGGTATAAAACCCACCTCGTCATGATTAAAATTCTTTTTATGTATTGTTGGATTTGATTAGCAAGTATTTTGTTGAAGATTTTTGCATTTTTATTCATTAGGGAAATTGGTCTGTAATTTTCTGTTTTCATAATATCTTTATCTGGCTTTGGTATTACGGTGATATTGGCTTCATAGAATGGGTTTGGTAGTGTTATTTTTTGTTCAGTTTTTTGGAAGGGTGTAAGATTGGTACTAAATCTTTGAATGTTTGGTAGAACTCACCTGCGAAACCATCTGATTCTGGACTTTTCATTTTGGGGAGTTCTTTGATGACTGTTTCAATATCTTTACTGGTGATTTGTTTGTTGAGGTCTCCCATTTCTTCTAGTATCGGTGTAGGTTGTTTGTGCATTCCTAGGAATTTTTCCATTTTGTCTACATTGTTTAGTTTGTTGGCATACAGTTATTCTTAATATAATCTTACTATCTCTTTTATTCTCTGTGGTCAGTAGTAATGTCCCTGTTTTCATTTTTTATTTTATTTATTTTCATCTTCTCTCTTTTTTCCTTTGTCAGTCTAGCTAAGGGTTTGTTGATTTTGTTAATCTTCTCAAAGAACCAACTTTTGATTTTGCTAATTCTCTATTTTTTTTTGTTCTCAATTTCATTTATTTCTACTCTGATCTTTGTTATTTCATTCCTTCTCCTTGTTTTGGGAATAGTTTGCTGTTCTTTTTTCTAGTTCCTCCAGCTGTGTAGTTAGCATATTGATTTTAGCTCTTTCTTCTTTTTTAATGTAAGCATTGAGATCTATAAATTTCCCTCTCAGTACTGCCTTTGCTGCATCCCATAGGTCTGATATGTTGTGTTCTCATTTTCATTTGCCTCAAGATATTTATTGATTCCTCTCACAATTTCCTCTTTGACCCACTGATTATTTAAGAGTGTGTTGTTTAATTGTCATATATTTGTGAATTTTCCCTTTTTTTGCCTCTTGTTGATTTCCAACTTTATTCCTTTATAATCAGAGAAAGTGCTTTGTATAATTTCAATCTTGTTGAATTTATTGAGAACTGTGGGGTCAATGACTTTTTAAGGACATTTGCTCTCTTACCAACATAGCTCCTACTTTTGATTTAATTTTGTTCTCACTTGGATTTCAAGCACCAGATGCTACACCATCACAAACTCAGCAGTAAGTGGCAAAAAAAAAAAAGAGAGTGTGGTGCCATTTCATACCCTGAGTGTCTGATGCCACCACCAATTTTTATCCATATCCTATTCACCTGTATTATACTTTCTAGTAAAAATTCAGGTGCTAAAACCTCAAGTGTCTTTAGGAGCTAGACACACCATACATCTGAGGGAGGTGAGCCAGGTGAACCAATGACATGTAAATACCTGTTAATTTGTAAGTTTTAAAATTTGTACAGATATCAAGGTCATTTTTTTTCATATTAGCACCAAAAATAACCTGGATGTTTCTATATGATAATACTCAAAACAATAGCCATATATTTACATTTTTCATTAGGAAATTATACTCATTAATCTTTTTTGTGACTAGATTTAAGTTTACCAGGTTATCATATATACAGGAAAAGCAGAAATTTGATGGTGAATATGACAACTAGAACAAACTCTTAGCAGCAGTGACTCTAGTTGGTAAGTTATAATGTACATAACTTACTAACTTAGGTTTGACCTCAAAACAAATTATCTAGAAATGTGTCCACTATCATGAGTATAATTAGAAAATCTGTTGAATATAAACCACATAATATCTTTTTCAGTAGACTTTGCTCAGCACAGTGATTTGATCATACAAGGAAAATATGACTGAATTCTGAAAAACAGTGGAGCTGTTTCTGAAATCCTAATGCCAGGCCTAGTATAAAACATCTTGTTGTTGATAATATAACTCCGACCTTAGCAAGAATTTTGAAGTATACAAGTAACAAAGCAAAATGCCATGCCTTTTCCCTACTTTTGCTTGCATTAGAATATTTAATTGAGTATGTAATGTCTTAGAATATTTTTCTCTTGTTTTCTGACAAGACTTAATATGCCTTTATTGCATATAAGCACATATTAAAATTTTCCAATGCAGTATTTACTAAAAACTCACTAAGCCACCATTCATTTCTTACAGGTTGCTACTTTAGGAATTAATGCCCAAATGGCTACCTATGTTTAAAGTTTGCAGTTGTTGCTTAACAATCAAACCTTCATAGAAGACAATGTCTTCAAATTTAATTAACTTTACCCTTTCATCTACAGAAAAGATGATTGCTTGAAGACTTATAATTGCATATTATCTCTAACTTTTTCTTCCTAAAACTTGGATAATTCAACTTAGGGTCAATTGGCCACCATGGCATTTTTCTTTAGATTTTTGAATCGTTACTGCTAGGCTGATGCTTCCCGAACTTGTCTACATATAGGAATCAACAGAGGTGTTTCGAAATAATATCAATGTTTGGGGTCCATCCCCAAGATGGCAATTTAATTGGTTTGGGGTTGTCCTGGGCTTTGGAATATTTTAAAAGATCCCTAGGGGATTCTAATATGCAGACAAGTCTGGAAACTACTGTGCTAGTTCAATTTCATGGCTCCTTTAAAGATATTTCCTGAGTATTGGCAGTGTTGCTAAGTGCCTGAATCTCAGGAAAAATACTATGTGTACAAAGATATTTTTAAGCGTCCAGTCTGCTAAAAGATCATTACCAAAAGGCGTTCATAGAAATAATTATAAAAAGAATATGCTTAAAGAAAAGTTACTGAGGTACAGGAGCTTTGTTTCTGAGACTGCAGTACCATGGAAATCCTCTACATTCCAAAGAATTAGGAGCCATGATGCTCCTTTCCTCCTGGATGAAGCTTTAGGCTCCTCCACATTATTATAAGAAGAAAACACTAATTCCAGTGGGCCAATTGAGCACAGTATTTTGAGAAAATGTAGATAATAGTTCTATAAAGATATACAGTATTTATGAGGGCATTTCATTTAATGGTATTTAATTTAGATGACTGTATACAAGGAAGGTAATAATTATATTGTTGCTTAATGTACTGGGAACCACATTACAGCAATCCTATATCAGAAACAAAGTGTGGAAAGCAACAGCTTTATATGCAGTGTAAGGTAAATGAATATTTTATTGTGCACCCAGGGTGCCTGATAAAAATGGAATTTTTTTGCTTATCATTAGTTCAATACTGAGGATAATGTAATCAGTACTTGTGGGTGTCATGTCACAATTGTCTCTTTTTCTTCTACACAGCTTGAAACTCAATAAGGACACAGCTGCTAACAAAGGAAGTGCTTGATTTTTTTCATCATTTGCTGCTATTTCATTACCACTCAAACCAGTTAAATTATGAAGGGTATTTTAACAACTTATGCTTCAACTAGTAATAAGGATGCTTACAGTTAGCACGAAAAATGTGTTACATTGAATGGAACAGAGTCTTTCAAAATAGTTACTATTAGATCCAAACTTTAAACTTTAAGAAGCATATGCACATTTATTTACACATTTTATATTTGAGAAAAGCATTGGGAAAGATAGTGTAACTGTATAGCTATATTTGACACTGACTTTTTTTTTTTTTTTTTTTACCAAGCTGACTTATACTTAAATGGCTTTTCAAGGGCTCTGCTTCCAAGAGATATCATTAATTTGTAAATACAAATTTTAGCTCATTGATTAAAAGATATAGAATTTGTATAATTATACATGATATGTAAGTTGTTCAAATATTTTTAATGGTGCTAGAGATCACCGTTATTATCCCAGTCCTGAAATGATTAGGTGGGACCATGTGACTAGCTCAAGGCAAATATGTGAGAGCAGTGTGATGCACATCCCAGCTGGGTGCAAGCTGAAGAGTTCCCTGGCATCCACCAGCTCTCTTCCCTTGCTTCAGAAACCATGTAGCCATGCCTTAAGATGGCCGTGGCAAGAGATGAGAAGCAGGCAGGATCCATAAATCATCCCAGGAGACGCCCAAGAGAGTCACTGAATTGCAGCAGACATTTTGTGAGCAAAAAAAAAAAAAATTTTTTAAT
The DNA here is from genome assembly GCA_029593785.1 of Cabassous unicinctus. Classification (NCBI taxonomy): domain Eukaryota; kingdom Metazoa; phylum Chordata; class Mammalia; order Cingulata; family Chlamyphoridae; genus Cabassous; species Cabassous unicinctus. The sequence continues at coordinate 34,903 of JAQZBX010007701.1, read as the reverse complement.
GTTAAGACCCGAAGATCTCAGGGTTAATTTATTTTCAAAGCATAGCCTATCTTATCTTGATTAGAAGGCCAAAACATCCTGAGCTCTTTCCAGATTCAGAGATTTTGTACTTGATCTTCCCTATGCCTAGACTGTTTATATAATAGATCTTCGCATGGCTGACCCCTTAATATTCAAATTGAACTCAAATGTGGCCATCTCAGCAAGGCCACACTAGACTACGCTATTTGAAATAGGCCCTTCTCACTGCACGCCTCCCCATTACAAGCACCATCCTACTCCTGTGCACTATGATACAATCAGAGCAGAAATCATCTCATTTATGATCTATTTATTTTCTCCTCATCATAGAATACAGGCTCTTGACAGCCGGGATTTGGACTGTCTTATCTGCTACTTATATCTTGGTGCCGGGAACAATGGGTGAAATGATAGGCAATCAAAAAATAATTGTTATGTAAATGGAAAAATAGAAAAGAGCTGAAAGATCATCTAACCCATTTACTTTAATTTATAGATTAATATACAATATTAATTTAACAAATATCTATTGAATATCTATTGATAAATGATGGATAGAAACTAAGACACAAGAACCAAGATGATTCATCCAAGGGCAAAACTGGTACAAAAGCTTCCAGTTCAAGAGTCTGTCCTTTGCCCCTCTGACACTTATTCCTGCCCACACCAGTTTCCCTACCAACACCTGCACTTGCTACCAGATCAACTTCCTGAAACAATTTTCCATCTTATTGTGAAAACTCTCACATATTTGGCAAAACTAAACGAATTTTAACATGAACATCCTTACACCCAACACCTACATACTTTCATTAACGGTTTATTCAGTTGCTTTATCAAAGCTTCTCCACCTATCCATCCATCTATTCACCCATTAACCAATCTTATTTTTATTTTTATTTTTATTTTTTTGCCCTTTCCTGTCTTCTTCTTTTTTTTATTTTTTATTGTGGGTAAAAATCAAATTTTTTACAATACATACCAATATTTGTAAAATGATATATAAATACATATGCATTTACGTGCATTTGCTTACATAAATGGTATTATATATATATATATATATATATATATATATTTTTTAAAGGTGCTTAGATTACCTAAATATTTGGAACTAAGCCATGACCATTTGTTTACATATTGTCGTAACAATTATGGCAGAGTTATGTAGTTGTAACTGAAACCATCTGTCTTGCAAAGCCTACAGTATTGACTACTTGGTCCTTTATAGAAAGTTTGCTGAATGCTCCTCTAGAAAGTCCCCTCAGGCTCCTTCCCAGTCAATCCTCACCCCATCCCCAAGCAATCATTCTTCTGATTTTTTCCCTTGACAGATTAGGTTCACTAACTCTAGAATTTCATGTAAATGGACTCCTACAATAAGCACTATTTTGCATCATGCTTCTTTAACTCAGTGTAAAGTTTTTGACATTCATTCAGTTTATTGTATGCTTCTGTAGATGATTTCTTTTTAACACTGAGTAGTATTCCATTTTATGGCTACACTCAGTTTACTTATCTCCTTTTGATGGCATGTGATCTGTTTCAAGTTTTGGGCTATTACAGATAAAGCTGTCTTGTAGATTATTGCATATGTTTTTATTTCTCTTGGGTCAATACCTAGGAATTGAATTGCTGGCTCAGAGTATAGGTGTTTGTTTAGTTTTATGAGAAACTGGCAGACTGATTCTCAGAGTAGTCATACAATATTACGTTCTCACCAATAATGTAAGAGATGTCCAATTTCTCTACATCTTTGTCTACCTAGCCACATATATCTTTCCTGTTTTTATAAAGCCAATATGGTGGTTGTGAAGCTGTATCTCATTTTGGTATTAATCTGTATTTATCTAGTGACCAAAGATGTTGAACATTTTTTCCAGAACTTCCCCCATTCTGTCTTTAGTCATGTCCTCAACTGACAGTAACATTTTCCTCAGAAATCTTATATATTTCATTTGTATCATTATTATGGAAAAGTTCACAAATCTTGGATTATAATAATTTGAGTCAGAATATAACTATTAATTGCAAATCAAAAAAAAGTTTGTATGAAAGAATTTTCTGAATGATTGATTCATTCATTCATTAATGCAACTAATTTTCATTGGTCTCTATTTGTTGTTGTTGTTTTTGTTCTAAAATGATTAATTCTGTTTTTCTTAGAAAAAACAACTTAAATGATAACTTATTTTTCCTCACATAGAGAAAGTATACAAATTGACAGTAGAAGGCTAGTCCAGTTCATCAATTATGTCTTCAAGAGCCCATTGTTTTCCTATCTTCCTGCTCCTTTATCCTTAGGTTTGGCTTTCTTATTTAAGATGGCCGCTGTATCTGCAGGTATCCTGTTGCAGACCCAGGCAGAAAGAGGGGAAAATAGTAAAGGCTACTACAGCTCTATCTGTTAAAACAAGGGTCTTATCACATCCCTTCCAGCAGACAAGAGTGTCATGTGTCCACCTCTGGCTGAAAAGGCCTGGGAAACTGATGATCTAGCTTCCTCACATGTGATATAATAATGCTGAATTCACAGGTGGATATTGATAATTTTACTCCTGCATATTTTCAACATCTACAGAACAGAAACAATAAATATCAATATACCAGCTCTTTGCTGTGGTGAAACATATTTAAAAACAAAGCAAACGAGACACACAATAAAAAGAAAACAAAACTAGATTTCAAAGTTTCTGTGATTCAAAAAGCTTGTCTAGCTTCTGTTTCACTGGGATTTTTTTGTTTTTTGCTTTTTAAATAATAGGAAATACACGTAGATAATTGCCATTTTGAAGCTGCAAGCAGATATTCTTTATAAAATGCCTTAAAATTCACTGTTGGGAAAGCACTTTGAGGGGTTTTTCAATTGCACAGATGTAATGAAAATATGTATTTATTGTTCTTAGTTAAAACACTATGTGACCATTTTCCTAGTTTCCAACATTAAGTGATCTGGATTGATAATGTAAATTGCTTCACGTGGCCAAATGACAACAGCAGCAAATGGCTTGAAGGAGAGGTGCTTGGGTAAAGAACCTAATACTTGTCCCTTAAGACCTGTGCTTTAGGAACCTAAGAGGACCTTATTAATACACGGAGACATATTTCTTCAAACCAGTAGGTGGGAGCTCACGTGACATTTTTAAAAAAAAGTGAAATGATTATTTACTCACAAGCAGGTGTTTAATCTGCAGTTCAGACAATCCAGACCTTGGAATTTGTATTCTTTTAAGAGAGTCTTTCTCTCTCTTGTATATAGCTGCTATTCCAGTATCTGCAACAGTGCTGAATAGTACAGTGTATGCTCAATCTTTTAAGTTAATAAATGCATGGAGGAACAAATTTAATATAAATGAAATAGAAAAGACTGTGCCCTAATACTGATTGGGTTCAGCCAAAGCTACAATAAGTGGGTAACATCCATAACTTTAAAAACTGAAGTGAAATGAATTAGGAATTCCACTAAATATAACAGTTCTTGATCTTTTTTTGGAATTTTTATTTTTATTTTTATTTTAGCCTCTTCTGACAATCTATTGCAGGAATTTATATAAGCTTTATAAGGAAAATGACTAATTTTTTAAATCTCTAGCACATGACTATGTATTATAGAGATAGAAAATTAGAGATAATTTAGACCAACTATCTCATTTGCAGATAAGGATATTGAGACTAGTAAAATAAAGTCTCATGTTCAAAGTCGCGGACTATTTAGAGACAGAGCTGAGATTAAATAATGTGTTTATTAATTTAGCAAATAAACTTCAAGAGTCTATTATGCACCAGGCATCATGCTATGTGCTGGGAATATAAATCCCTATCCTAGGGGAATCTGAGATTCTAGTGAGTAACACTGATATTTAAACAGACAATTAGAATAGTATGATAAGTGCTATAATAAAGGTGAAGGCAGGGTGCTATAAAAGAATCAACAATGGGTCCTAAGCTTAGAGCAGGAGGTCAGAAGACAAATATAAAAATAAAAGATAGTTTAGAGTGAACCAGGCTGATACAGGAGACTGTTCTATCTATATCCTGCTTAACATCAACAATCCTTCCCAAAAATCAGATGCTCTGAGCAAAAGCTCTGACTGGTAGCCTGTTTCCCCTTATTAAATTATGCTTACCAAAATAAACATTAATTCCCTGCTTGCACATTTATGTGTAGACCAAGGTTTGGCTGATCTAGGCTGGCTTCCACTGGAGTTGGTTCCAGGTTGTGGGCTGGATCCCAACTGTTCCGCGTGTCTCTCATTGTTCTTGGAACTTCAGCTCTAACTGAGTCATGTTCTTCTTGTGATGAAAGGCAGAAGCCAAGAGAGCAAGCCCAACCACACAAAGCAGAGTTCAGTCTTCTGTTTGCTGCACAGCCACCTTCATCCCATTGGCCAAAGCAAGTCACAAATCTAAGAACATACACTCTGAAATCATGGTAAAGATGTGGCTGTATACTACATCTACACAATATTGAAGATAAGGCAAATCTCAACCCAAATGTATTAGTCAAAGTTCTCTAGGGAAACAGAACCGACAGAGATACTTGTAAATATTATGAGATTTTATAAAATTGTCTCATGTGACTATGGGACTATACGAGTCCAAATTCCATAGGGCAGGCTGCAAGCTGGGAACTCCAATGAAGGATTTTGATGAATTCTCCAGGAGAAGGTGGCCGGCCAAAATACAGATGGAAATTCTTTCTTCTGACTGCTGAAATCATCACTTCTCCTTTTCAGGCCTACAGCTGATCAGATGAGATGTCTTTCCTTGCTGATGGCAAACTCCTCAGTTGATTGTAGATATAATCAGCCATAGATGTAATCAACTTACTAATGATTTAAGTTTAGGAAATGTCCTCACGGAAACAATTAGGCCAGTGCTTACTTGACCAAACTGTACACCTTTACCTGGCCAAGCGGACACATGAACCTATTACACGAAACCCCAAGTAATTCCATAAATCATAACTAAAGTACAGTATGGCAACATATACAACAAATGATCATTTTACATTGTAAAATGTTTAAAATTTTTTGATCACCAATGAATATGATTTCTATGTACTTGTTATCAGCTGTTTTGTTTTCAGTAACATCTCTTATACTTTAATCATCTTTCTCTTTTTCTTTTACTTTTATTTTTCTGTAGTGCTCTACAATGCTATCACCAAAAATATGTAAGAATAAGGTGTAAATATGAAAACAACTTTGGGAACATATTCAGGCCAGGCAAGCAGTGACAGAGAATTGTATACAGTGGAAGACACTGCACTATATCTTTTACTGGCAGCAATATCCAAGAAACATACTTTTTGTGACATTTGGCATATTTTTCAGTTAACATAAATGTGACTCTAGCTACTTTATTTGGATTATAGTTCAAGAACTCTGCTGCCTGTTATTTTGTATAAAAATGTTTAATTGAATTTTGGGGATATAAATGTGATTTTTGTCTTTTACAAACTTTTGCTGAAAAACATTGTATTGAAATATATGTATGTTCTGTGAAGTTGGGACAACAAAAACTAAGAGACATTTTTCCAAGAGAATGTTAACCAAGTAGCTATTGTGGGAGTTTGCGTATACATCTCCAGGGCCAGAATTTAAAGTGATTGGGCATGATTAAGGAAATTAAAATACTATAGCTTATTAAGTGTACATTGAGTACAAGATGAATCATAATTATATGAACCAACCCACAAAAAGTCCATTGCAATTATACTATTGATTGTGAAATTCGTCATGATATCAGAGATGCTAAAATGTGGGGAAAAAACCCCGTGTCTTAGAACCAATGCATAAAAATAGTCAGTTCAGTATGGCTGGATCACATAATACAAAGATGGTGGTGGGAAGAGATAATCTTGTAGATTTAGCAGGACTGTATCATATTGGGCATTACAAGCCAAATACAGAATTTAAAACCAAGAAAAACAAAAAGGTGTTGGATAGTCTTAAAGGGGGGAGGATGTCATGATAAAATTTTCATTTAAAAAAAAATAATCCTGTTTGCAGTGCAGAAAAATGGAATAGGGACTCAGGTAAGGAGACAGCACCAAAACAGAAGAATGCTCCCAGCTATAAAGCTGGTGGGATCATCTATGTGAGAGATGATGGTGGTTTAAGGTAGAATCATGGCAGTTGACTTGGAAAGAAATGGACAGATTTCAGGATTACACAAGAGTTAGACAGAGCCAGGGCTGAGACAAGACCATGCATTCATTCAGTGATTCAGTAAACATTTACTGATGACATCCTAGGTATTGAACTACAGAAATAAAAGAAACGATCTTGTACCTTGAGGCACTCTTGGGCTGGTGACCCAAACCTACCTAAACTGAATCGTTTCAGTCTGCCAAATTGGTGGTTTGAGGAACATGTTTTGGGGTCTAACACCTTATGGTGTGAAAATTAGGCCATAAAGAGATCATTAACTTTCTTAAAAATGGTTCTTCCTGGAATTGCCATTATTCTCTAGCCTTTTTAAGGGAGAGATGTGAAATGAAAGATAAGTCTGAGCTCTGTATGATGACACTTCTCCTAGTAGTAGGTGGAGGGAGAAGAGAGGAAAATTCAACAGTCCCAATTTGAACAATGCATTCTCTTTAATTTTTACTATTACCGCCACTGATATTGCTTCATAAGGAGTAAAAGCAAATTATGGCTTTGCCTCAAAAATGGTGGATAATTATGGAAATTCTAACTAAAAATTTCATCTCTCATGTGATTAAAATATTCACCTGGTTTCATCAAAAATTTTTCCCAGGGGGTAGGGGAGGATAGAGTTCAGTCAGTGTGTTACACAATCTTGCTGTTCAAGTTGAAGAGACTGAAGTAATTTGCTAGTACTTCCTACTGCTTCTTCCTGAGGTGTTTGAAATTAAAGGGAGAAGGGGAGCAGCTGTAGTAAAAGCAGCAGCAATCTCTCTTTCAGAAAAATCTAAACATCCCCAAATAAAGACCCCATTATGCACATGTTCCATAAAACTTCCACTAACCCACCTGTTCAAAAGCAGCTGAATTTGCAATTTCAGGCCTACAAAGATGAGAGGTGAGAAAAAAAACGACAGAGAACAGAAAGAGATTAATAAGAGAATTAAGCCAAAAATCTCATATGGTGAGCCTCCTTGCATCTGTGTGTATATCTGGAGGCAGAAAAAGGCTGTGACTAATACAATTTGATTCATTACTGATTCACTGAGCACTTACCAGGATACCTAGCACTGTCTACTTTCCACTGGGGGGTGGGGGGCGGATTGTGGATCATTTAGAATTAAAGCCACCCTGCCCAATATCCACTGGATTAGGGCAATGTCCACACATGATTTTCTCATATCAAACAATGACATGGTGTTTAAATTGTGATTCACCTAGCAAATATCACTCAAGATTGATGGAGGGGGCAGGAGGATACAGTAAACTATAGTATATAACTCACTAAATTCTATCCCAATAAATGAAAAACTGAAAGAAAGAAATGGAGCATGTATTTAAAGTGTTTCAGGTACCATTCTAAGCATTGCAGGGGTATTATGTTATATCACTCTCACAATGGCTCTGTGAGGAGGGTAAAAGTATTGAGGAAATTAAAGCACACAGGCATCAAGTACCTTCCCCAGGTCACATCATTGGAAATCACAATGTTGTCGTGGGCAGCTTTCACACCACAAAACTGCCCTTCCCTATCATTTAAGTCAAGAAAGAAATCATTGGAAGAAGCTGAGATTTTCATGCCTTTGTCAGTTGTCAAGCTTGGGATTTTATTTCACGTCAGAGCAACATTTGTATAAAATCTTTTTGGGCAGAAATTATCATGACTGCTTTAATGCATTCATTTATTTATTCATCAGCTCTTGGTTGATACATCTACATCACAGCAGGAACTTCTAGAGCTTGGGATAAGGCAGTGGACACCACTGTTTCTTCCATTATGGTGGCAGCTTTCTAGTGGAATATTAGAAAATAAAAGCAAAAAATGGATGTATAATATATAACAATAGGGGAATAGAGAAAGTGTGGAGTAGAGGAGAGAAAAGCTATTTTAGAGCAGGTAATCATTGAAGGCCTCTCTTCAGAGATAACATCTTCAGTGACTTGAATTCAGTAAAGATGTTAGACATGCAGGTATCTGAAGGATGAGCATTTTAGGCTAAAAATCAATAAATGTATTGACTTTAAGTTGGGCATGCATTTGAGATGTTCTAAGAACAGCCAGGAGGACACTGTTGCTGGAGGTAAGTGATAACCAAGCAGGAGTACTAAAAGAGCTTCTAGGGATCATGGCTCTATTAGCACAAAGGGTGATGTAGGCACAAGAAGGGATTCATATTTTATTCGAAGTTTGATGGAAAACAATTGGAGGAATTTGAGCAGTGAAAGAATTAAATATAGCTCATATTTAGTAAGATAATTTGTCTTGCCATGTAGAGAATATACTGTATCAATTACAATGGAAGCAAGAGAGAAAATGAGGAGGCTGGGATGGTTAATTTCATGTGCTAACTTGGTTAGGTTAACAGGTGTAGTTATTTGGTCAAGCAAGCTCTAGCTTGAATGTTACTGTGAGGGAATTTCGAAGACAGATATGCATTCATAGATGGATGTGCATCTATAGTCAGTTGATGGCCTCTATGGCTGATTGTATCTATACTCCACATTGCTGGGGGGAGTCTCCTCATCTAATCATTTGGAAGTCTTAAAGTCAGAACTTAGGATGTCAGAAGTCAGAAAGAAGAATCCCTGCTTCTACTTCGGCCAGCCAGCTTCTCCTGCGGAATTCAACGTTACCTCCATTGAGTTGCGAATTTGGACTTGCCAAACCAACCCCATAGTCACGTGAGCCAGTTCCTATAATAAATCTATCTATCTAACTAGCTGCCTATGTATCATCTCTTGCTGTTTCTGTTTCTCTGGGGAAATTCTGACTAATACAGACATGTATTTCAAAAATCCAAACCATTGATGGTGGTGGCTTGGTCTAGAGTGGCAAAAGTAGAAGGCATGATAAATGATCTGATTCAGAACACATTTTAATGGTCAAGATGATGGGATTTTGAGTAAGAGAAAAGAGAGAACTCAGGAATGAGTCCAGATTTTCAACCTGAACAACTGGGTGAGTTGTGGAGTTATATGATGAGTTGGGGGACATTTGGGAAATGCAGATTTGTGTGTATGTGTGCATGTGGGCATGCATGTCTGTATATGTGGGTATGTTTAGGGAATCAGTGTCTCTGTTTTTGGATCTAACTAATGTTAGATCCCATTAGTTTCCTGGAATGGAAGCTCCTTTAGTGCAAGGTTTTTGTTTCATTCACTATTATAAAATATAGAGCAGTGCCTGGCATGTATTAGGAGCTGAAGAAATGTTTGTCATATGAGAATATAAATAAATATATGTATGATTGAAAATTGAGGTGTTGCATGCAATTGGGTTCAAGGATTTGAAATTCAGCAGGCATTATTTCTATAGTGTTGCTATAAAACCAGAGGACTAAGTGAGATCATGTTGGGAGCCTGTGTAGACAGAGAAAAACTCCAAGGACTGTTCCTTGGGGCATTCAATGCAATATTTTAATAGGAATAAGAGGGATATCCAACAAAGAAAACTGAGAAGGATCAGTCAGTAAAGTAAATGAAAAACCAATAGAGTGATGTTTCACAGAAAACAAGCAAAGAAAGTGTTTCAATGGAGAATGGATTTTGTATTTGAAAGTGAAGTCATTCTATTTTTTTAAAAATATACACTTTTTCACCAAATATACTCCAGAAAAATGTACTTCTCCTAGGAAGACATTATTAATATCTGTTTACAATAGGTTATAATCCTGTCTTGAAAGAGCGTTGTCTACAAAACTGTTTGATATTTTGTACTGCCTTTATTCACTCCCAAGAGCAGAAATTAATTTATTAGATTATCTAGATATAAGGTGACCAGGTACTGTTTGAAAATGAAAAGGGACACAATTTTTAATTATGCTAACAAAATAGGCATTTATTTTTCTGATTTTCCCAGGCAAACGATCTGGGAAAATGAGGTGCTGGAAAATATAGAGAGTTGAGGTCCAAGAAGAAAAATAAGAATGGTGCCTTTCAGTAAGGCAGAAGTAAATACCCTGGATGGTCTGCAACCATCAGAAGGTATTCAATAGGGAGAAGACCAGGTTGCCGAAAATAGCATGAGGTGCAAGACTTTGAAGGACATGTCTTGGTGATAAGAAAACCAGAGAAGGAAACAGGATTTCTGACAGCCGTGGCAATGGAAGAGAGTCCACAAATGCTAGTGTATGTAATAATAAACAATCAAACTGTGTGATAGGACTTTAGCCTCACCTAAAAAGTGGTCTGGCTATTCCTCCCCCCTCCTGGGGGGTTACCTTTAAACTTTTGGAATTTCCTAGTGTGAGGGGTGCTTTTGTTACTCATGGTGGGCCTCACCCCACACACCTGATGGTTTATGCTAACGAGATGACTGAGGATGGGGCCACCCCATACTTTTAGGATGGGGGCTGGCTATGTCAGAAACACTCACCCACTGTATGGTGTAGAGTGGGGCATTTGAGTCACCTGGTATCCCCTGACCTAGAGACTGAGTTTAACCACATGGACAATGATCAGTCATGCCTAGACTTGAAGTGTCAATAAAAACTCTGGACACTGAAGTTCAGGTGAGCCTCCCTAATGAGTAATACTTGTGGATATTGTCAAAGATCATGCCAGGAGGAAGTAATACCATTTATGATTCCACAGAGAGAGGACAACCAGCAGTTCTGTGGTAGAGTCCACCCTAAGGTCTCTTCCTCTGGCTGGTTCTAATTTTAGTACTCTTTCTTGGGAATAAACTCTGTCTGTAAGTATAATCTGTGGAACTAAGAGTGATTTTGGAAACCTCTGACTTCACATTTGGTGTCAGAAGTGAGGTGGTCTTCTGTGGACTCTTCCCTCTAATTTTATACTTAAATCCTATTCCCTGCAGTTGGGGGCTCAGAAATCTTGGGCAAACTTGGCGGTCTGGAAGACTCTGCCACATCCTTGTGATTTGGCTAATTCAACATATCGCCCTACCAGTTTCCTACATGACTATGGAATTTTAGAGTGACTAAGGGCCTCAGAATCAAACCTTTCTAGGTTTGCAAACCTAGGTTATCTTCCTCATTAATACAAAGCACTCCTAGAGAGGTTTGGCAAACTCTGGGTACAAACAAACTTGGGTTAGTGAAAACTAACAAGTTTATAGTTCTGCCACAGCTGGTCTCTTTTGCTAATTATCTTTCATTTATTTCTTATTCCATGAACTTTTACATCCAAGAAACATCACAGACTGGTGTATTTTTCAGAGCACTGGACATTGAGTCCAAATACTTATTTTCTAGGCCCAGCTCTAGGATAAGTTACTTATGTGATCTTAAGCAAATCATTTGACATCTCAAATTCTCAAATCCTTTCTGCTCAAACCCTCAAAGTTAACAATAGTAATATAGGATAATGGTAAGGATCTGGTGACTTTATCTTTGGCAACTTTTTCATAATTTATAAAGCACTCTAAAATTGGGAGTATTCCTACATTTTAAATGAATTATGTATTTTGATATTTCCCAAACAAAAAAACTAAACTCAGCATTTGAAAATCAGTTATCCATGCTTCCTGCTCTTCACATTCCCAATAATCCATAAGAGGAATCTAGAGATTGGACCATTCTGTGGCTACATTATTATGTTGCATGAGTGTTCAGAGGTTAGTGGCTGAGTTTCTATTTTGAGGCAGAATCCATTCTTACATATAGTGGGTTTGGAAATATAAGTGTATTGTGTGATAATGCCTCTTCTAGAGATGCCTCCTTCTGCCTGGAATGTTCTTTCCTTATTTCTGTTAATATCCAGTGAACTCTTATTTGTGCTTCACAACCCAGCTAAAATGATATCTTTTCTATGTTAAGACCAACCTTAGAGGTATACACAAGTGCTTACTGAGATTTGGGGATGGGTGAGTGGGTTTTTCAAAAGATGCTAGTCTATTTCAATTCTAGTGCAGTGTTAGCAAAATATGGGAGAGGTATGCAAAGATATTATTTGGCACCTGAACCTTCTTTACGTTTGTTATGTGATTAATCTTGTGTGGGCAAGGCTCAGAACTTGAGATGTGACTCTACCACTTGCTAAAGATGTGATCATAGAAAAGTCACTTAACTGCCTTTATAACAAAATAGAGTAATACCCTTACATTGTCTGCCACTAAATGGATGAAGAATTCCTGCTTTCCTCTTAATGGTTTTAATCACTATCAGTTGAACTAATTTATAGATTCTTTCTGATTACTAACTTTTATAAAATCCCTTATGCATTAAAAACTATCTATCATTATTTCATTTAATCCTTTAGAAAACTCCAGAAATAGAGCAGCATATGATTTGCTGAGAAAATGCAATCAGAAAGGAAAAATTTAAAAAAAAAAGTTGCTAAAAAAACTTGGCACATATCTATTAGGAAATCTACTTTTAACAAAGTATTTCTTTGCAGAAGGCCAACAGAGAGAGTAACTAGCAGATGTGTGAATTTTTACAACTAGAATGGTGGTAGCTAAGCCAGGCTACATATTTCATTTAGAGATCCACAGGCAGGAGAGAGGCCAAATGGGAAAAAGATAGACATTTATTGAGTACAGACAGGGAGGGTGTAGAGGTGAAACTCAATTATAAGAAGTGATTATTGAGTGAACCATTTGCCTATTTTATATGGACATGCTGAAAGCACGTTGTAAATACATAGGGTGCCCAGGCACAAGAAGATGTCTTTATGAATTTTGAGAGCCCTTAAACATCAGATTGGATGTGCAGAGATGGTTTAAAAGGAGTGAAAAGACAAAGTGGGTCATACTGCAAAATATTATAATGTTTAGTGCATTCTGCAAAGACAGACATTTTTATGCCAGCTGGTTGGATACAGACATTAACAAAGGAGGAGCAGAAAAAATAGGGTGCACCAGTCTGTCTAAAACAAAAAAGCTCTCCCAAAAGCACAAGTAAAGGGGCGGAGGTGAGGGGCAGAGGGAAGCACAAAGAACAACATTGCTGGTGTGAGAAAAGAAGTTAAGACTTAAGAAGTGTGTCCTTAGGCACCAGTGAAAAAGAAAATGGTCAAGGATAGATCTACACAGAAAGATGAATTAGTGAAAGAAGTCTGGCTTTGTGGGATAGAAATAAAAAGAAAGTTTTACTAAAACACATTTGCTTTTTGTCTCTTTGTCCTGAATGAAAAAAAAAAAAAAAAATTCGACAGAGAAGAAAGAAATCCAGACTGCTAGTCTCAGGAAGAATGCTGTTAATTTCACTAAAAATGCATACTTGTAGAAATAGGAACAAAGGTACTCAAAGACATTGGGCCACAGTACTTATACTGGAAAATATTAGGTTTTTCATATTATTTCTGAGATTTCATTTGACTCCAGAATTCTATCACTGTAATTTTAAAAACAAGTCTAATTGTGAGATTGGCCATCAGAGAAAAATGTGGGAAGCTTCTTAGTTAATCCTGTATTATTTTTTGATAGGGAAGTGTTTGGGGTTGCCATTTGTTTGTTTTCAACAATTCGTCATGTTTGCCCTAAATTGGCTTTTCCCTGAATGCTCTTGGTGAATACAAAATTGATATTTTTCCCTTGCTTTGAAGATGGTTATCAATATATAAGTTTAAACTGGTTTAGGTTGGTTTGTTAAGTAAGTTACACTAATTTGTTGGTCCTACATATTGTTTCTCTCTGGAGTAGCCAGGCTAATAGATGAAATGGTCTTCTCTGACGAGGAAGGCTCTAACCCCACAGCTGGAAGTCCATCTTTGTGACACTCTTTCTGGGAAGACCTGCCATAGTCTTACCATCATTGCTTCATGGAAGCAAATCTTCTGTATTAGCTCCAAAGATGCCTGCCCTGATTTCCAAGCAACCCCTCTTTGGCTTGCCCAATTTATCTTTGTCCTGGAGGTCTTTCTGGCCCCAGGCCTCTGCTCATCTGACTCTCCTCCAACCTACTGCCTTCTGTTAACTGGCCTCCCTTGAAGTTTTTCATAAGCCTAAGGGTTCCCAAGCTTAGATGTAATCAAAGTCGCATAGGGAGCTTGATAAAATAGAGATTGTCAAACCTCATTCTGTAATAAATCATTCAAATGGTAGGCTTGGGGATATTGGCTATATTTGTACTTAATATACTCTCAGATAAGGTGGCCAGATAAAATACAGGATGCCCAATTACATTTGGATTTCAGATAAATGGTAACTATATATTTGCAGTATATGTCCCACATAATGTTTGGAACACACTTATAATAAAAAAAAATTGTTTGCATGAAATTCAGATTTTACAGAGAGGTCTATATTATTATTATTCTCATCCTTTTTGCTAAATCTGGTAAACCTACTTTCAAGTGATTCTGATATATACTAAAAATGGTGATTTTAGGTTGTCAGGCTGGCTCCGCCATTTGCTGATCATAGACCTCCTTCTCCCTCAGCTGGCACCTAGCCTGAATGAAGAACCCTCAAGGACGCATGTGGGGAGAAAGCAGGGCTAAACAAACGGGACTGAACTAAGACGAGGGAGTAGACAGGACCACAGAGCTGGCTGCTTTCATGGCCTGGAGGGTGCTTCTGGTCTCTCCCTGGAGTTCATTGTCATCAAGCTTTTCGCAGATCTAGAAACAGTCTTGATTCATATCCAGATTCTACACAATTACTTATTCCAGGTCTCAGTTTCCTCCTCTTGAAATAAAAATAGTACTAACAATTTCAAATTGTTGTGGTTGTGACTTTAAAATGGGGTCATATATTTAAAAGACTTAGCGTATTACCAGGCATTTAGCATGGGCCCAAGACGACTTTATATATCATCATTATTATTGTTATTCTTATCTCTAAAAATCTTTTGAATATGATTTCAGTTCTGGTTTTCTTTCTAGGAAACAGGTATCAGAATTTTTGTGAAACCAAGATATTAACAATAATAATAGAAGGCAACATTTATAGATATAGGTAGAGAGCTTTACATTTGATCTTTAACACAACCCTATAAGGAAAATCCTATTATTATCCCCATTTTATAGATGGCATCTTCCTTTTCTAGGGCAACTGCAAAGTAGCACTAACCAGGTGGCTTATGACAAGAGAAACTCATTGTTTTACAGTTCTAGAGCCCAGAAGTCCAAAATTAAAGTGTCAGCAGGGCCAGACTTCCTCTGAAGTCTGTAGGGAAGAATCTGTTCCATGCCCCTCTCCTGGCTTCTGGCCGTGACTTAATGGCAATCCATGGCATTATCTGTCTCCAGTCACATGGACTCCTCTCCCAATCTCTGTTTTTGTCCAAATTTCCTCTGCTTATAAGGACACCAGCCATAGTGGATTAGGACCCAACCTAATCCAATTTGACCTCATCTTGGCAAATTCCACCTAAAATGACCCAGTTTCCACATAAAGTCACGTTCATGGGATAGGGTTTAGGACTTGAACATATCTTTTTGGGGTACACAATTCTGTTCAGGGTTTTGAAGATAGAAAAGTGGACCTAGAATTTAAACACAGGGCATCTGACCCCACTTTGCTATTAACAACCCCCTGTACTGAGGTGAGGTTCATTGCCACAGCATAGAAATAATAAAGTATAGAAGTCTCACTAGGTTTTTTTCATGACTCATCACTTAAGTCAACTCAGTAGAAGAGAGCAGTTCCATTCAATCTCATCAATAAGAGTTTTATGATAAAACACCTTAAGCATAAGTGAAAACAGACACACATGTAGAGGCTGAATTCCCCTCGCCAAACCATGGTGAGAAAAGGTCATTCTCCTGGGCAGCATAGCCTAATATTTGAGAGTGTGAAACTAGAATTAAGAGCATGTCCCAATCTTGGTTCTGTCCCAAACCAAAAATGTGACTTTGAGCTAGGTGCTTAATCTGAGGCTATTAATGTCTATAAGGTTTAGTTGCTTTGTCTGTGAAAGGGAGATGATATAAGCCTCGTAGTGTTTTTGTGAAAGTATACGCATTTAGTAAGTTCTCAATAAATGGAAGCCATTATCATTATCATTTTTATGCATCTTGGTAGGCCCAGAAGAACTGTTAAAGTGGCACCAGCTGCCAATGATACTAAAGAGAGAAACAAAGGAAAGCTTTTCCTTATTTATGCATACCAAAACTAAAAGTGTTAATAAGGAGGCAGCAGGACAGCAAAAGAGAAAATGAAAGACAGAAGGCAATATATTTATAAAAAAGAAGTCTCATTACCATGTACATGTATTTAGGGAATCTGTGTATTTATTTCAGAGTGAAAGGTTTTATTATTGAAAATGTTAATAAGCATTTAGGAAGAAAACAATGCCCAGTGGAAACTATTAACAGTTCAATTATATCTAAGAATTAGTCACTTGTTTCAATTATCTGAGTCTTAATTTTCACAGTTTAATATAACTTCATTCTAAAGAAGATGTTGATAAATATTTTTAATGAAGTGTTCACCATGTGATATTATTTTTTTATTAAATTTAACTCTTTGAAGATTAGTACTTGCTGGCCAGTAGTAGTTGACATAAAACACATTGATGAGTCATTAAGCTGATCATTGAAATCCTATTGAAAAATATTTTTTAAAATGTCATTTGTAAATAAAATATATACTTATGAAGCTGAATACCTTTAATCATTTCAATTTAATTTATGATTTCTTTAAACAGTAACTATAAAGTCAAAAATGGCAAACATATGAAAATGCTGGCTTGAAAGATATCCTGAGGGAGAAATAGAAAGATTCTCATTTGGTAGAGGATCAAATAACCCAAAAAGGACTTATGTCCTGGGACTAGAACTGTATTTATACTCTCAGAAGATGGGCATTTTACAACCACCTCCCTACAACAACTAGTGTGAATTAATAATTGATTATTATATTAACTATTAAAATTCTTGTAGCAGGAACTCAGATTTCCAGTTCACATTTACATAAATAATTCTATTAATGGATTCTAGATCAAATAAAACAGAGATGTCATGAGGCAGTGGGGGAGAATTGATGACCTCTGGAGATCGAGCTCAGTGTTCTGATTGATTTTGTCTTTGTATATCAAGTGCTATAGCTTTTTATTGTAACACTGACAGAGCCTATTTAAGGCCTCCAGTTATCCCTTTGTTCCACAAATTCTGAGTGTGTGGACACCATTGTGATAGAAATTCAAATATAAAGATTAATAAACATTTGCTCACTATTACCATGTGCCAGCCACATAGTCAGGTGTTGAGAATACAATATTGAACAAAAATAGTCATAGTTTCTGTTCTCCTGAAGTTTACCTGAGACACATAATTCAAGAAAACACACAAACAAATGTAAATTTGCATGTACTTTAAATGAAAGTTTTATTATATTCAAGTAAATGGTTGCATTAGTCAGCCAAAGGGTTGCTGATGCAAAGTACCAGAAATCTGTTGGCTTTTATAAAGGATATTTATTTGGGGTAAAAGCTTACAGTTCCTAGGCCTTAAAGTGTCCAACTCAAGGCTGCTTTCTCATCAAAGTCTCTAGCCACGTGTTGAAGCAAGATGGCAGGCTATCTCTGCCTGGTCTCTCCTTCATTCTTCCTCTTAAGGCTCCATGGGCCCAACTTCTTCCAATCTCAGTGGCAGGCTGGCAAAGGGCTCGTCTCTCAGGGCTTCCTGTATCAGTCTGGCATAGGGGTAGTTTCTTTCCAGGCCTTATCAACTGCTCAACTGCTCTGTTCTCTTTAGTTGCAAACTATCAGGTGAATTTTCCATCTCTCTTCCTGGGGCCACTGGATCAAAGTTCTCTCCTCTTCCAAGTTTACGGAGTTGTCTCTCTTCCATGTGTCTTTTTGAGTGAGTTTCCATTTATATTAGCCTGCCAAGGGGGCAGGGACTGAACCAGAGTCATGCCCTACTGACGTGGTCAAATCAAAGCCCTAATCTCAACATAATTTAATCAAGACATCTCAGCTGAATCGAAAACCGTTGTATCACACCCAGAGGAATAGATTAGTTTACAAACATACTCTCTCTTTTGGGGATTCATAAATAATCTCAAACTGCCAGCTATCATAGGAGATGTAATTTATCAGCAAGGTTTTGGGGGACTCCTGAGAGGGAGTGACACTTGTGTCATGAAAGCTGTGCAAGCAAAAGACCTGTGGTTGGTGCAAGCAAGGCAACTACAGGAGCAGAAACAATGTCAGCGTGACTGCGAACAGGGCTGTAGGAGGGCATGATGCAATAAAAGTTGGATGGAAGCAATTAGGCAGCTGTCTCAGGGCATGGGTAAGACAAGGGAAACCATTAAGTGGTTTTCAAGAGGTGAGTGACTTGACAAGATTTCCTTTTGAGAGTATGGTTCTGGCTACTGAATGGGAAATGGATCAGAGAATGCCAATGTGAATGCACATTGATTACTTAGGTGGGTTTGAATTAGTCTCTAGGCAAGAAGTAATGATCCTTTTGACCCTTAGAATGCTGTCCAACAGAATTTTCTGCAATGATGGAAACCTTCTATTCTACACTGTCTAATAGCCATCAGCTACTTATGGCTATTCAGCATTTGAAATGTGGCTGGTGTAACTGAGAAAAGGAATATTAACTTTATTTAATATTAATTTAAATTTCTATTTAAAAAGCCACATGTGGCAAGTCATTAGTGTTTTGGACAGCAATATTCTAGGGGACTATGATCTGGTGTATTAAAATGATTTTAATATAACACAAGATGGGCAAAGCACTGCAGTTCAATATGGGAAAAGAAACTCAGAGAGAGAGCTTGAGTGATATCATCCAGATAATGTTTGGAAGAGCCAAGATTTGAGTCTAAGTTACTTAGTCTTCAAACACTCTTCTTTTTCTTTGTATCTCTGTTTCTTTCCATTAGAGACTGGGGAAGATGTGACAAAGACATTTTCACAGAGGAGAAGAAATCTGTTCTTGTTCAACCTCCGATTAGTTCTTCCAACCTTAGGATATCCCCAAGTTCTGGTTTCCCTGAAACACTGGTTTTACACTAGTTATCCCAACATAATATTAAAGGCATCCCTTCTCAGTCAGTGTCCTGGTTTAGATAATAAATTATGTGGTTGTCTTATTCAAAGCTACTGAAAATGTCAGAGTTAATACCCAAAGTATATTTGGAAAAGTACATAGTGGAAGATGAATTACAGCCTCAAATTCCTTGGCTAAAACTTTCCCCAAGAAACTTTTAAAACGCTATAGAGTATAAAATTAATTATATTTGTTGAACGATAATCTGTAACATTGTATCAAGTTGATGACTATTAAAACTATATGAGTAGTTAAGTTTTGTCAGGTTCTCTTTGGTGATGTCAGTTAAGTGTCTTTCATTAATACTTATTTGCCTTCTTTTTCCTGTAAATAACTTATTAGCCACCCACTTATTCTCCTCTGACTGATTAATGCTATAAACGTTGAGCAAAACAACATGAATGACATAAATGCCAAGAAATCATTTGAAATGTGAAAATATACTTAATATAACAGTTCTGTTTATGACTCTTACAAACGAACTTAAGGAAGCACATAGTTAAATAATATTAATAATTAACCAGGATCTGTAGAAAACCTTCATTTTCTTCTTATTCTGTAGTCTATTTGTCAGGAGCTTAACATAGGGAATGTGATAGGCCAAACAAATAAAGAAAAGGGTAATGCAAGGACTTATTTGATAGATATGCCAGTGCCAAAGATGATCCTCAAACCACAATTCCAGAACCTTTGATTAGGGGCCTGTAAAATATTGTAGGAAATAGCAAAGTAAAAGTAACGAAGCTATGACTCAGTTTACCATGCTGAGCATATCTCTGTCCTGCATTGCTCCTTCCTGCATGCTGAATATGGATGACATTTTCCACAGAGATGGGAAACATCACTCAGTGAAGTTCTTTTGATATTTGCTCTCCAAATTTAGTGTTCCCATTTGAGCAGAAGTTGAATTTAGCAAATACAAAAGAAAAGGTTATTCTTATGTAGCCATGAATATTTGACTGTCCTTAAAACATATAGACAGTTATACATGTCCCTGAATTATTTTGATGAAAAAACTACCAAATTAGCCAGAAACCAAAGAGGCAGCAAACAGGCAATTTATTTCCACCCGCATCCCCTGTGGGGTTACCTTTGTTACATGCCACAGGACAAAGAAATTTAGTCAAGTGAGGGTAAGCTCCCCAGAAAGCACCTGTGGTGGTTTGTGACTGTATGTACCCCAGAAAAACATGCTCTTAAGTGTAATTCATTCCTGTGAGTGTGACCCCATTGTAAGTAGGACCTTTTGATGAGGTTTCTTCAGTTAAGCTTTGTGTGGCCCAGCCCAATCAGGATGGGTCTTAACCCAATTACTTGAGTCCCTCATAAGCAGAATGAATTCTGACTTGCCACAGCAAGTCAGAAGCTGAAATCAATGAAATGCAGAAGAGAAGGGAAAGACCAGGAGAAGCTGCCCAGGCAGCCAGCCCCAGAACGTCAGTCTTCTGGGAGAAAGCATAGCCTTGATGATGCCTCGATTTGGACATTTTCCAGCCTCAGAACCATAAAATAAATTCCCAACATTTAAGCTGAATTATTGCGTTGGTATTTGCTTGACCAGTCCAGGAAATTAAGGCAGCACTCAAACCAAAAGTTGTTTTTCAACAAAAATCCTGAAAGCCATAAAACTTGTCCAAACATGCAACTCCTATACACACACAAGCATACATACACACAAACAGACACACACGCAATGACAGAGAGAGAGACAAGGAGGAAGAGAAAGATCATGGGTTGTTGGATTAGAGAAGTCACTTCCCATGCTTGCATGGAATTTTACATAAGCAAAAGAGGAGTAGAAGCAACTCTTACAGAAGATAAATTAACGAAAAGCTTCTTTTGAAGTCTGACTCAGATGGGATGCAGGCAGAGAATGTGTGAATTCTCTGCTCTCACTCAAGATTTGGTATGAATTAGTGTGAATTGTAGACTGATACAAGGCACGGAATAAGATCAGCACATCACACATATTTAAAGACCAAAGTAGAACATCTTGATGAGAACCAGGTCAGAGATTTCCCTAAGTCATTCCTGGCTAAAATGTCACCAGTGCCCTCGGATGCAGAGATGGGTAATTGACATCAAACCTACTCTTGGTGATAGCTACCAATTATTTGCAATGGATGTAGATATATATATTTATACTTGAATTAATATTTCAGAAGTTCAGAGGTGATTTTTAGATGCTCTGTTCATGCAGAAGACTAACTCTAAGCAGGGAGGGTGAGGTTTAGGAGTTCAAGAATCTCAGCTGACCTCCCTGAAGATCAGATGCTGGTTCTGTCCTCTAACAATTGTTTGAGTTCTCTGCTTATGGTACCCTCTGTAGGATGAGGTCTCCTGAAGACTTAGAGCCTACATATTGACTTCTCTTCCTGATACTGCTCATTACCTACTTCTCCTTTACAGTTTGTGATTTTTTTTTTTAGTTTTGACTCTATGTGACCCTTTTAAGTTTGGTGCCCAGGTCCCATGTGAAATATGCCCCACAATTGATTCTGTTCTTTTATGTTATTTTTGCTTTCTTTTAAAAGGTGTATTTTTCAGACTCCCAGGCTGGATAAGCAACACTGCTTATAGGATAGCTTCTGAGCTATGCTCATTCCTATTTCAGTGTGCAAAATATTACACAAAGAAAAGGTGAGGATGAAGGGGAATCTAACATAAGGCTTTGGAGGACTAATGTGAGGGGGAAAAATGGTGCTAAAATGTTCATGAAGAGGAATATTTTTAAAAATAAATTAAAAAGAAAGTTAATGGAGAAACTTCCTATAGCTATCATATATAAAATGAATCAATGGAGAATTAAAATAATCAGGACTCTGATTTTGCTTTGCTTTGAATCACTGTATAATAAAATATAACAAAAGCACATGCAAAACAATTAAAGGCAGCTATTAATTGTAATAAAAGAGATACAACAGTGCTTTGCAAGTTCAAAGGAAATTGAAGATCCAAATAAGACTGAGCAATACTTAAAGCATTGGTAGAAATTTGACAGCTCAGTATGAAGTAGAGGAACATTTCATGTGAAGGGATGAGAAAGTACAGGTAATGCCAAGTTGTCAGGTTGCACTAAAGCATGGAGATATATTTCAAAAAGATGGAACAAGAATTGGAAATTTATATTGAGAACAGGGCATGGGAGTTCTTGAATTCTATGCTAACACACATGGATTTATTTAGCAAACAGCAGGAATACTTTCGTGATATTTAATGTGATCTTACCTGTGCATTAGGAGAAGTACTTCCATAGTGACATATAGAATGGAATAGAGCGGCCAAAAAAAGATGGGAATTCTGGTTTGGAGATATGGAGACCAGATCACTTTGGTAAGAAGTAAGAAGGAGCCTTAAAAATAATACCATCTCTTTCTATTGAGTCATGATATCCCCATACCTCAGTTTGATTTACATTAGTAAATAAAGATGTTGGCTGAATGCAGAATAATTGAAAGGATATAGCCCTGGTACATGGGAGGAAAAGAAAGTGGGAGGAAGAATCATAGATGAGGCCAACTGTTTAGCCTGAGGGAAAGGAATAATAGAAGGGTCATTGGTAGAAATCATAACCTCTTAGACACAGTTTTATTCTAAATTCTAGCATTTAAAATTTTCTGATATGCTGATTTATCAATGTGTATGTCAAATACATGTGGTGACTTTTGAAAACATTTAACATGGCTCATATAAATGTAACGATTTTTTCAATACCCTAATTTCATACAGTAACTGACTAAAAAATAACAGAACATGATATAAAGGGCAGAAATAGAAAATGGCAATTTTAATGAAAATAAGAAAACAACTTTAGTCACCATTGTAAATTCAACATTTTAAGAAAATTGCAAATTAGTGACAAGTTAATAAAATATGTCCATATTCTACAAAAACAAAAGCTTGCTTATTTTTAAAATCCTTGTTTTTCCATAAAAATGAGCTCTGCTTGAAAATAACTTCTTTTATTGTCTTCTGTGACCATTTGTTTTTGTTGTTGTTTAATTAAAACTTTTCTTTGAAATTCACACAATCAGCAGTTTTAGCTCAAAAACTACAAAATATCTACTTCAGCACACTGATGAGCTTACTGTTCTCATGATTGTCATTGATACCACCATCGATGATGTATACAACTGGACACACTCTTCACAATTTTCAGTTGAGCACAAATTAGGGTAAATTTTAATAAATGGAACAATTTCATATTTATTCCATTGTATAATCTCAATTAACGCCTTGAGAGAGGAGTGTTTATCCTCATTTTATAGGTAAAGTATTTGGCTTGGAGAAGTTAATTGCCAAAGATCATTAAGTTCTTTGTGTGTCTTCCAAGGGCTGCTCATTTTCTACCACTTCATTGTCACTGACATCCAGAAGCTTCTCTTTAAGGTGCCGCCTGGGATGGTAAAGTATCACCCAGTAATGCCCCTTAGGTTATTATGCAAATTATGGTTAGTGTATGAATAAAGTATGTTTGTGTCTATGCTTCAATAGATGAGACATCTGTCTATCTCCATGTTTCTGTTAAGGAAGAAGTGGTTGGATCTGAATTGTCTCTCACAAATATTCTAGACAATGTTATTACTAGTTATATAGATCTGAAACCAGTGGAACCACCTCTACTTTTCAAATTAGTTAAAATATGTATGTTATTCATCATAGGAATTCTGTGGAAAGAACACAGGAAACTTTGAATGCTCTGGAAAGGGCTTTGCTAGTCAACTGATTAGAGCACACATAATGGGTACCCTCCTCAATTTGAAGCCTCAGAATCTCGGTCTAGCCTAAAATGTTATGCTAACTTGTTGTGTTCCCTGAAGATCCACTTAACCTTTCAGGGTCTCAGGTTCAAAAACAGTAAAATAAAGGCATTAGATAGAATGATTATGGGAAATAAATTTCCCATGGGTCGCTCAGGTTTCTTCAAGTCTTCTGGGCAGAGGCACTGATGGTCTTTGTTTCACACTGTCTCTTTCAGATGTTTCTAACGTGAACAGCCTTGAAAGATATAGTTTCTCCCTCTGGAGCAAAGGTCAGTCATGCTTACTAACCATGAAAAAGTTTTGGGTTCCCTAAGCTCAAGTTTCACTCCTCTAACACAACCTACTTTGTGAGCTGGTATCCTTTTGACCTCTTCACGTTACTCTGTGGGAAATAGGGTTCAGGGAACCAGCACAAGAAAATGCTGATAATCTGGCTGATATTGCTGTGAGTAATATAGTCCTTTATCTCTGACCCAGGAATCTTCTTGTCTTCTGCCAACATCCATAAAACTATGGCGAGCAGCCCTTGTTGGATTGCTACTTATGTCAATTCTCAGACCCTTCAAAGTTCTCAACATTGCTGTGTACAGCCTTCTTTAAATCTAGCCAGGATTTATTTGCCTTCTATTTCCCTAATCCCTATATCTGGACTGTCTAATCTCCATCTTCAACTCAAACAAACAATGGCTAGCTCCTGACCTTGGCTGGGGTAATTTAATTAGCCCCTTGTCAGTAACCCAGCTTCCAATCCTTCCTCCAACAACCCTGCTCTGAAACCAGGGCCAGATGAAAAACTTTAGGGAATGAGTGTTGAAAAGATTATGAAGCCCTCCGCATGTATAGTTTAAAATTAAAGGCAAAACTAAACGGGAAAAGAAGTGTAAGGAAGTCCAATAAAGTTCTGTTTATACATGTGATGACCACTGTGCCACTATGCTTCTTAAGGTATCAAATTAAAGATTTTCATTATGCCATTCTTTTTTTCCCCTACTTAAACTTGTGCTTCCTCTGTCAATTGAATGATCCAGCAGCACTGGATCTCAACTTGAATTTCTAAACCACCAGACCAACTCTAAGCTATAGTCAACTCCCTTCTAACCCATACATAATGTTGTGCCATCTCCCCAGCTCCCTGGCTCTGTTCCATCCCTCTGCCAAGTCAAGTCGGCTCAGGTTTCTCCTGGTGAATTAAGCTGATATCAGTAGCTTACCTGTCACCACATGCTTGCCTGAAAGTCCTTTCACTGCCCATATTGATTCAGACTGTCCAACTGCCTCAGAGAAGCTGAACTCATGTCTAACACAACCCACATTTCACTGAGATAACACATGAAGCAAGGATCATCCATCAAAGGAAAGAGGGGCATGTTGGGAACTCCATTTTAGGCAGCAACTCAGGTTATGTTCACTTCTAATTATCCTGGTGAATGAGTGTCATTGGGTATTTAATTATGTATACCACTAGCATATTGAAAAACAAGAGTTTTACAAATACATTCCAGAAGATTTTAGTAATTTCTCATCATTCAGGTAGAAGACAATTTTATAACTGTCATCATGATATTAAAAATAAGAGAAAGTAAGAAAATAATTTTAAACTTAAGGAAATTTAAGGGTTTAGAGTAAATATAAAATTTCTCAGTAAAACATGACATGGGCTCAAAAGGAAGGTTGAGGGATACCTGTCATTTGTAAATAACTACTAAATATCCCAAAGTTGTATGAAAAAGATAAATTCAGCCTACATGAACCAGGGAAGTTCAGGCTTTTATATATATTTTAGATGAAAAAGAGTTTATTTAAGGAATGAGTTAAGATGTTACATGTATTTTGACACTCCTTCTCAGTGCCTCTCTTCTTCAATGATTACCCCATGGCTTTTGTTTTTTCTTTCCCCTCCCTCCCTCCCTCCATCTCTCCTTACTTTCTCTCTCTATCTCTATCTCTCTCTCTCTTTCTGGCAGCTTTTCATATATTTATGTAAGTCAAAATACAGAAACATTCAGCCAGCCCAAAAACACATCTAACAAAGAAAGCCTTACTTCATCCTGCTCTCATCCCTTAAATGTGAGTGGGGAAATATGTTTTACAGGAATAGTAGTGGATAGCGTTATCTAATAGAGTAGCAATTTAGTTTTAATATGTTTTATATATGCTTCATGATGGGGACAGACATTTAGTTTGTTTCTCTGCAACATTGCTCTCATATCTCCTGTCCCAAAGGGATTAGTTCATCTGGACATCAAATTAAAATATACCCTTTCCACTTTCTTGGGTACTGGCATATTAACTGCCTTGGATTTGAAACAGCACTCAGGGATTTTGCTTCAGGTTTATTTACCAGTTTCATAACCTTGGCAGGAGCTACATTTTCAGACCACTGCGAAGTCTTTGGAATGTCAAGGAGCCCAGCAGTCACTCCTTGGGCATATTTTTTCCTTTCCAGAAGCAATGCCTGAATCTGAACAGGAGCCATCCCAAGCTTCCTCTCCAGCAGCATCTTTCCAGTTCTGAGCAATGTGGCGGCAAAGGATGCTCCACCATCTGGACTAGGCTTAAGACAAAACCAGAGTAAAGCTATATAGAATAGATAGCCAAATTTCATCTTCCTAAAGGTAGCTGGTCTTCAATATTTCTCTTGTGGCCAGAATTCTCATGTTTAGTCATTTTCTTGGTTGTTGCATGCCAGCTCTGTGAGGGAACAGTACTGTTTTGTACTTTAGTGCATCTCCAGAGCTTTTCCTGGTAGACTCCTCTGCGCTGTTTGCATTTCTAACCATTTGCTTGAATTACGTGCCCTGTGGCCCAAGGATAAAGGTTCTCCCAAGCATCTTCACTTGGAATGTCCTGGCTCCCTTGGGCAGGAGCTTGCCTGGGGTCTCCGGATCCACCTCTCCCTGAGAGTCCTCAGCCTTCCATGGCCCCAGGGCGAGAACTAGACCAACAGACAGAGGAGGAGATACAGACCTGGGGAAACGAGAGCACCCACCCTGCAGGACTGCGCCGCCAACTTCTGCTGACCCAACCTGGGCCCCAGAGGTCCCTTCTTCGCATAGACGCCGCCTGCCCCTCTTGGCTTCATTCATTTTTGACTTGTGATACCTTCCCACCTATCCCTCCCCTCCTTTGGCAAAATTCTATCTGTAGAGAGAGCTCAATTTCAGCTTAAAAAATGCCTCATTTCTCTGCTGAAAAATAACATAAATAGCTGTCAGGCTATTTGGGACAGAGCAGTTCCTGCTATGTTTTATTAAGTGTGTGCTCCTGAGTAAGCTGAGTAATAACTCTGACCCTAAGTTTCCTCTTACTCAAATTTGAATAAAAATAGCAACCTCCTCTACTTATAAGTCACTTCTAAGAATTAGGTTCTTGAGCTTCAAAGACAGATAAAACTTGCAACTTAACTAGACTGAACTTTTCAAAATGCTATGCAAGGGCTACACACAGACCCCAAATCAAGTCAATTTTCAAGTCCTGCCTAGTCTACCCCCTTAAATGTCTCATAATCCAGCCACCTCCCTTGCTCCATTGGAGACATCTCACTTCCTCTACTAACTCAAAATATTTCTAACTGGTCTCCCTGCTTTGTCCCCCTCCTCATCATTTTTTTATTGAAAAGTGATTCTAATCTAAAATGCAAATCTTATATCACTCACCTCCCTAAAATCCTTCCGGCTTTCCCAATGCCTTTAGCATTAAGTTCAGTTCCCTTGACAGGGTTTAAATGTCTCTTTATGAGCTGTCATCTTCTCCAGCCAGCCCTGTCCAACTTCTCTCTGATCAAAAGTCATTTTTATCAGCACAAGAGCAAAGAACATCGTCCTAGACAGAGGAAGGGCATTGATAAAATTTCACAAAAACATAATACGAGCTAGTGTGATTTAGAGATCAGGAAGCAATACCCCTGTGTGGCTAGAGGACATGGATGAGGGATGAAGAGAAGGAAAGCAGAGCAGAGAAGCCCAGCCAGGATTGTGAAGGACTTCAGTCGCCATGGTGATGAGTGTGGACTTCCTGCAGGCTGCTGGGAGTCCTCACCAGAATTCTGCTAGAAGCTTGTGATTAGAACTGCATTTTCTAATGGTAACTCTGGTGGTGGCAGAATATATATATGGAGTGCAGTGATTTGGGTTCACAAGAGCAGTAACAGTTTAATAAAAATCCTCTGTGAGGAAGATTAGAGCCTGACCAAAGGCCCAAAGGTAGTGATAGTGGAAATGAAAAAAAAGTAGAACTTTCTAGAGACATTTTGAGAAATGAGGAGGAGGGAAGCATCCTAATTTAGGTGACTGGTTGGATTAGGTGCTGCTGATAAAAGTAGGGAACAAAGGGATTTTGCAGAGATAAGAGGAGAACTGTTTTTTGTTGTTGTTGTTTTGTTTTGTTTTTTGTTTTGGAATGCATATCAAAAACTGTAAACATTGCATTGTATAAGATATCATCATCACTATTATCAAACAGTGCTGTGTTAATAGACCTTTGGGTCTAGGGCTTGAATTATAGGCTGCTTCTTACACTTGAAAGAAACCACATCCCAGCTAGCCCAGATGGATATTAGCTATCCTCCTTTAAGATCCTCCAGGGATGAATAACCATAAAAAACTAGAGGAAGCCCCTCTTCCTAGCAACTAAGAATCCTTCCAGATGTCTTAATCATGGCATCATCCCCTCTATATGTTATATAGTCCATTTGGACAATTTTTAAAGGAGCATGTGATATTTTGATATAACAGAATCATGAATTTTAGAGTTCTTTAAAATTCAAATGTAAGAAAAACGTAAGCCTTCTGTTTAATCACAGAAACTGTAAAGATGCAAAGAAAAGTCTGTCCTAGCATTTCAATAATAGCTGTTTTCACTGGAAACCTGAGCTGACTTTAATCATCTATACTTCAGTCCTGGCCAATATCTCAGAAAGCTGCAAGTATTGTGACTGCTCTCACACTAACACAAAAAGTTTGAGAAATTTCCCTGGAATATACAAAGGCTGAAGGGCACACACAGACGCTTTCTTTCCCCCTCTTTCCCTGTCTCTCTCTCTCTCTCTCTTGTGTTTTCACAGATGCACACACATAATGTCTTTATTAAATTTCTTTCATTGTAATAAACAGGTAAATTTTTCAATGAATGTAGCATTGTTCATGCGAAAATGTTTTGCCCCTCAGAAAGATTCAGTTGTAATGAACTAGATCAATCAATACTTACAAATTGCAGATATTTAAGGGGGATTACTGGAAAATGCAAACTAAAGACAGGAAGAGAGAGCAGCATGTTTTAGGCCCTTTCTGTGAGGTTGGGGGGCCAAAATAATGGAATGCAGAGTACCACCAGTCAACAAGCTCTAAAAGATGACAGCAACACCTACTACAGTATTATTTGGAGAGATGACTCACTGACCTGTTTTTCAATTGTATTTAATCTTTTGTGACTTCATGAGAACATGGAACACTTTTTTAGTTAAAAAATTTTTCAGAAGGATTTTAAATTTATGGAAAAAGGCATATTTACAATAAAAGAGAGACAACCTTCCTTATCTATCACTTTCTTGCTTAAATGGCCATCCAGTTTAATACAACCTTTATTGGGAATAATAAGTCTCAATAGCACTTCTATTATCCGGTCTACTATAAGTAAGTAGCACTTAAGTTGAAGGAAGATTATTTCATTTTTATCTTTTCTGAAACACTAGAGAAAATGTTCTGACATTGTCACATTTCATTTGCAGGTAAACCTGTATTCATTTCAGGTTAACTGGTTACCACTACTCACTTTCACCTAATGTTTCCATATTTTCTCTTATAGAACAATGTCTACTTTTATTTCAAAATGAATCATTTGTGGCCATTTGACTTTTTATGGCTCAGGGATTCCTAATGAATATCCAAATTGTATTTGCATTACCCAGTATAGAATTCTTTCTAAGTGGAAAGATTTTCATTTTACATGTGCAGCTTGATGCCCTTTCTTATATATTCAAGGGAATGTCTCCTTGGCTTATGCATGAAGGAGTGATGGAGGTGCCCTCATGCATTTATCCTTGATAGTTTCATTCAGCTTCATTTGATCAAAGGCTTTTACTACCCTATGCATTAGAAGGAATTATGGTGGACAGCCAGCTCCTCACCTACTTGTTCCGCACACTTTTTCTTGCTTAAACAAACAATTTCTGAATATGGTTATCTGCAAATATAGGTTTGAAAATGTCAGTGAAGAGACATACGGTTCTCTAGATAAAGATGCTATGGTATGGAAATTCCCGCTTACATAAAACTTGCTAGAGTGAAAATACAAAAATAACCAAAAAGAATATAAGTTCAAACTCATGGTGTTTTTTAAATGTCATGAAGATTTAAGCAATGAAGTATCATGGGAAGCATTAAGAGGAGTATAAGTAAACACTAATCACAGTCAATCATTAAAAGATTTCAAGAAAGGAAAATAAAATATTTAGGTCACAATCCCATAGAGTGTATGGTATGTTTTCTAAATTTTACATGGCATTCACTGATCAAGAACAAACACTTCTTAAACCGAGTTGCAAATTATACAACCTCAGAGGTACATTTTTAACTGAGGCTCAGTCTTTTAATTCTAAGATTACCCACAGTATTTCTTTTCCTATCTGCTGACTTCACCTGACAATGTTTATTTTCATATTGCTACATTTAAATTGATGAAAAACTCCATACAAAAAAGCATGAAATGCCTAGTAATTCCTTATAATAATCTTTATAATCTTTGGAGTTATGCAAGGTTTTTTTTCTTTTCTTTTCTTTTTCCTTTTTTGAGCAAAATGTTCAACATTTTTTAATGAATTAAAAAAAACTGGGTTTTCTTCAATGGCTATATTTGCACTGTCTTTTAGATTTTTTTTTTGGTCCTTTTATTAAGTAGGAAAAAGGTTTCCTATTTCACTGACTCAAACCTCGTTATTTCTTTCAATTTCTCACCTACCCTTCTCAGTGGTGGGACTGGAGGCAGCAGGGAGCTGTTAGAATTTTTCATTGCTTCACAAGGCTTGAGAGGGAAAGCAACCCAAAAATGACTTGCCTTTTTTTTTTTTTCTCATTCATCCTACTCAGAGCATAACACAATCAAATCTTAATAGTGAGTACTTACCTTTCACTAAACAGATCAATCTATTCCATTAGATTTGTCACATGGGACATGAACTCAACTAAAATTGATTTCAATGTCATGTGGCACAACAGCCACTATAGTATTTTTCCTATGATAGTCTCAATCAATACTCCTAGCAGCTTAACAAAAATAATCACATCAACATATCTACTTTCCTGACACCATTTTGTTCTTAGGTGTTAGAAACAGTCTGGCATTAGAAGAAATCCATTAAGTTAGAAGCAGGGAGGCAAAGGGTCTTGGTAACTAAGTGCTTATACCTCCTGGGCTCCGGCGACACCAAGTCCCTAATTTTCTGAATCTTTTCACAGCTCACAACACAGTCCATCAGTCTTACAAGCAGTTCTAATAGTTCCTGGATTTGGAATTTGATGCTGGCTTTGTATGAGCAGATGCTTATATAAAAGCTAAAATAGGCGGGTATTAAAAGGATTAAGCGATTCAGTAGAGTATCTCAGCCAGCCATAATTCAAGACACAATAGTTCAAATCTTTCATTGCTGTTTTCTTTGATAAAATGTAGGTTTTAACCTTCTGGGAAGTCTTTTTCTTCAGTGTCAGCGG
The DNA here is from genome assembly GCA_029593785.1 of Cabassous unicinctus. NCBI lineage: Eukaryota > Metazoa > Chordata > Mammalia > Cingulata > Chlamyphoridae > Cabassous > Cabassous unicinctus. The sequence continues at coordinate 3,349 of JAQZBX010007701.1, read as the reverse complement.
CAACTCCAGACCTGTCAACTCAACAATACTTTACAACTAATGCTTTTCACAATGTATGAGGCAGAGAAAGGATTGCAATAATACTGCCTAGGATTCAGTGAGATTGGAAATGTAGCAGCACACATTGGCTAGTTACTTTGTATATGGAAATAGGTGAGTTGACAACGACATGTGGGGGAAAAAAATTGCTTATAGTAGAAAACCAAGTCACTGGAGAGAATAGTTATTCTCTCATAGGATGTTGAAGATCAGTACATGTTTGGTCTGAATTAAAATTAAAAACTTTTAACATGTTATTTAAGTGCCTATCTTGAGAATTCTCTAACACTAATTTTTGTTTGCATCAAAACCAGAAATATTAATTAAGTCAATAAAGGTTCAAGAATCAAATTGTATTTATTGACATTTTTGTTTATATTTGTTATTTGTTCAGTTTTAGGTGCTGATTTGTTTTGTTAACTTCATAGGACTATGGACACAAATAGACTTGATTTTGTCTTGCTCACTATGCAAATCTTTGCAATTGTATATTTCTCCTACCCATATTAAAATGTAATTTCATTGAACAATTAAGGAATTTTCCAGAAGAGGGTGTTATTTCTAGCATTCCGTCCTCACTGTGGCCTAACCACATACTGCTCACACATTCAACAGGCATTCATTGAGTGTCTATTAAATTTCAGTTATTGTATCAGATTCAACAGTGAGAAGACAGACATTGTTTCTTCTGAGAAAAGGCAGAAAATTTTTGAGCTAAAAACAAACAAACAAAACTTGATATGAGCAATGATTTGCAGGCAGGAAATGAATTTTCTATATCCAATGGTGAGAATAAACAAGGTTGTAGTAGGAGAAAACAAATTAGTCTAGCTGTGTATGTGAAAGAAATATGTAGACCAATACGCTTGAACTTAGTTATTAGTAGATTAGTTCAACTATGTTATATGATTTGAATGTTTCCTGAAGGGTTCCACTCTGTATATATCATCTCCAAGGCCTGCATTTCAAAATTTGATATTAATTAACTGGGGTTAAAGCCAAGTCTCTTTTTAAATGCAAATTAATATTGACAGTTATTTGCAACTTTATAGAATTAGCCGTGGATTATTTAACAACAGTTACTTGCACTGATTGCACTTGTTTGTAATGGGGAGAGACACAAACTCTAGTATTGCTTGGGAGATCTGAGGTAATGAGTGTACTAGAGTAGCTAAGGCTGAAAGGTATGCAAAATGGGTAGCTAGGACCCCAAGGAAAAACTTTTCCTATTTTTATAGTTACACTCTCATTAGTCAAGGTTATGCTAACAAGTTTGTGAATAGGATTTATTAGAATTTATTTAAGAATAAAACAGAGATTGATTTTAAATAATTTTCTTCTCTGAGTAATACAATGCTAGAAAGGATCATGATAGATTTATTAGATAGAAAATAGAGGAAGTGAGTGTGGCTCAATCGACAGAGCTCCCATTTACCATATGGGAGGCCCCGGGTTCACTTCCCGAGTCCTCCTTGTGAGGGCAGGCCGGCCCGCGCGGTGCGGTGGGCTGATGCAGCAAGACCTTGCAGCAAGGGGGAGATAAGCAGACACAGAAAAAACACACAGCGAATGGACACAGCAAACACAAGCAGCAAGGGAGGGGATAAATAAATAAATAAATAAATCTTAAAAAAAAAAAAAATAGAAAATAGATTAAAAACATAAATATTTCTATGAGATAATTGGCAATATTATTCTTATTGCCCAGTAGGGAAAAGAGTAGGGTGGTCACATGACTAAGACTAAAAGTAGTGAAAAGGAGGGAGGAATCTATTTTCCTAATCCCTTTGTAATAATAACTCCCGTCTTTCAGTTAGTGTCCTCTTTCTTCCTTACTATCTCTCTTTCCTCCTCCCTTCCTTCTCCTCTATTTCATCTTCTTTGATGTCATCCTCCTCCTCATCAACATCATCTTCACCAACATTGTCTAGTTATGGGTTGCTCCTTGCTTGATATCTATTTTTTCATTCTTTCACTTTCAACCTACTTGGGTCTTTGAATTTAAGGTGAGTCTCTTTCAGAAAGCATATAGTTGGATTGGGCTTTATTATCCCTTCTGCCAATCTCTGTCTTTTGACTGGAGAGTTACATTTACTGTCACTACTGATCATGCAGAACTTTCTTTTGCCATTTTGCTATTTAACGCTTTGTAAGTCTGGTACGTGTTTTGTCCCTCAATTCTTTCATTAATGCCTACTTCTATATTTATTTGATTTTTTCTACCATATTGACTGCTTTCTCATTTCTATCCCTATATATCTTTCACATATTTTCCTTATGGTTATCATGTGATTAAAATTTCACATCCTAAATATATAACAATCATATTCAGTTTGATACCAATTTGACTTTAATAGCATACACATATACTTTTCCTATACCTCTCTGCCTCCCCATCATTTTGTACTTGCTACCATTTATATGTTTGTATATTGTATGTCCAAAACCACAGATTTATCATTATTCCTTATGCATTTGCATTTTAGAACCTGTAGGAAGTAAGAAGTAGAGTTACATACCAAAAAATACAATACAATTATAGTAGCATTTATATTTACCCATGTTTACATTTACTGGAGGTCTTTATCTCTTTATGCTGATTTGGACCACTGTCTTGTGTCCTTTCCTTTCAGTCTGAAGAACTCCCTTTTTCATGGCTTGAAAATCAGGTCTAATGGTGATGTACTCCCTCAGTTTTTCTTTATCTGGGAATGTCTTAATCTCTCTCTCATTTTTGAAGGAAAGTCACACTGTATATAAAATTTTTGGTTGTCAATTGTTTTCTTTAAGCACATTAAGTATTTCCAGCCACTGCTTTCATGCCTCCATTGTTTCTGATGAAAAATAGACAATCTAATTGGGAATCCTTGTTTTTCGCAGCTTCTAAAACTCTCTCTTTGTCCTTTGTTTTTGAGAGTTTGATCAATATATGTTGGTGTGGGTTTTTCTTTATGTTTATCCTGTTTGGTGTTCTCTGGGCTTTGGGGATGTGCATATTTACATGTTTTGCTAAGCTTGGGAGTGCTCTGTCATTATTTCTTTGAATATTCCTTTAGCTCCTTTGTTTTTTCTCCTTCTGGGACTCCCATAATGCTTATTATGATGTACTTTATGTGTCCTAGAGGTCTCTTAGGCTATTTTCACTTTTTATAATCCCTTTTTCTGTCTGCTTCTCAGCCTGACTCATTTCAATTGTCTTATCTTGTGTTTGCTGATTCTTTCTCCTGCCACCTCCAATCTGCTTTTGAGACCCTTCTGGAAATTTTTCATTTCAGGTATTGTGTTCTTCAGCTCCAGTAGTTGTGTTTGG
>JAQZBX010007700.1:0-49829 GCA_029593785.1 Cabassous unicinctus | reverse complement strand
CTTTCCTTTCTAGAGATCCTTAGTCTCACCCACACCACCTAAAATGGGGAATTCAATTTTGGCCCCCCCAAAAAACCACACCTCTGGGCTGTCTCCTTCATAACCTTAAAACTCGAAACCTAGAAGGAGATATCAGATCTAAAAAGCTCATTTTCTATTCGACCTCTGTATGGTCACATTATGAATTGGACAATGAAAGTCAAAGGCTGGAAAATGGCACTTTTGATTTCCAAGCTCCCCAAGACTTAAAGAACTTTATCCAGCACAGCAGCAAGTGGCCCGAGGTGCCTTACGTTCAGGCCTTCTTCTATCTTTGTAACCGCCTCTCCCTCTGTTAATCCTGTTCCTCTTACCAAATTCTTCTTCTACACCAAAAACCTCCTCAAAAGCTTTCTTCTTCCTCCCTTCCACCCCTCAAATCCCCTGAAAACCTCAACTTTGATCCAGCTGATCATGCTCCTCCTACATCTCCATATATACTGCCAACTTCGCCTCCACCCCCACCTTCTTCTTCCTCTAACTCCCCTTCCTCTCCCTCCTCGCCGTCACCACCTTCTGCCCCAACTTTCTCCTCTCCTGATACCCACTCATGCTGCCCTCCCTTTTTGCTGCCCTCCATCTCTGTCACTGATCTCAATTCCCTACCTACCAACTCTACACAGATGCCAGCTCCCCTCTTACCCTCTCGGGAAGTAGCGGGGGCTGAAGGAATAGTTAGAGTACACATCCCTTTTTCATTCTCAGATTTAAGTCAGGTAGAAAACCAACTAAGATCATATCTGAAAACCCTGCCACATACATTAAGGAATTCTAACATCTCATCCACTCCTATGACCTCATATATCAGGATACATACATTATTATTACTTCCTCAAATACCCCAGAAGAAAAAAGCCATATCTGGGCTGCTTCTACCACTTTCACAGACTTGATGCATACCCAAGATCCTAATAGACACCCGGCAGGCCCCACTGCAGTTCCAACTACTAACCCTCCCTGGGATTACTAGCCATGTTCCCCTGACCTTCACTGCATGGCCCATTTTTTAACCTGCATAATAGAAGGCATGAAAAAGGCTGCACTCAAAGCAATTAATTATGATAAAATTAAAGAAATTTTGCAGAATCCTGATGAAAACCCAGCTGCCTTCATGAATAGATTGATGGAGTCTTTCCTTAAATACACCAATTTAGATCCTGCGTCAGACTCTGGTCAATTGTACCTACACACCCACTTTATCACACAATCTTATCCAGACATTAGAAAGAAGTTACAAAAGTTAGAGAATGGCCCTGAAATCCCTCAGAAAGACCTGATTAAACTGGCATTCAAGGTCTTTAATAATAGAGAGGAGGAAGCCAAATTAGAAAAACATAAATGGGATCAGGCTAAAGCCTTCCTCCTAGCTGCTGCCTTCAGGTTTGATTTTCAGAAACTTAATTCCTTTTCTTCCCTCTGGCCACCCCCAGGACCCTGTTTCAAGTGTGGAAAGGATGGGCATTGGGCACACTCTTGCCCTGATCTCAGGCCCCCACCAAGGCCTTGCCCATTGTGTCACCGCAAAGGTCATTGGAAGTCGGACTGTCCTGAAAATGCTGTTTCCAGGAAAGTTCCTCCAGTGCACCCCACAGACCTGGAGCAGAGATCTTCATTTCCAGACCTTCTTGGACTGACGAAAGATGACTGATGGGTCCTGGGTTTGGAATGGTCCCACATCTCCATCAGTAAGTCTGAGCCGAGGGTTATCATCAAGCTTGGAGGTAAGCTGATCTCCTTTTTAATTTACACAGGGGCCACATATTCAGTCCTCTTAGAACATTCAGGACCTTTATCCACTTCCTCAATCTCTATTGTGGGTGTTGATGGCATCCTTTCTTCTCCTTTAATTACCAAACCAATCATATGCTCGATAGAAAATCATACATTCTCCCATCATTTTCTTATAATCCCTACCTGTCCCTCCCCTCTCTTAGGCTATGACATATTGTCCAAATTCCACTCTTCCATTTCATTTACTCTCCCGTCCTATCAAACCAACTTTCTTCTCCCCTTATCCACCCTTCCCGCCCTCTCCCCTGTTCCCTCTAACATTCCTACATTCTTCCTGTATTGCAGGCAGAAGTAAGTCCTCAGGTCTGGGATACTAATTCTTCTTTCAGTTGCAACACACCACCCCCTTGTTAAGATATTCCTAAAAAACCCCTCTTCTTTCACAAACATTCCACAGTATCTCTTGTCCCTCAGTGCTTGACAACATCTTAAACCCACTATTGACAAACTCTGTGCTGACGGTCTTTTGCACCCAACCAACTCATCCTTTAACACCCCTATCCTGGCAATAAAGAAGCCAAATGGGAGCTACCACCTAGTACAGGACCTTAGAACCATTAATGAAACCACATAGCTTACCATCCCTTTAGTTCCTAATCCATACAGTCTCTTGTCCCACATAAGCCCTCACACTACACACTACACCATAATTGATCTTAAGGATGCCTTCTTCACTATCCACTTAGATGAAACTTCCCAAGACATTTTTGCTTTCATGTGGATGGACCCTGAGGACCCCTTAAAGCCCCAACAGTTAACAAGGATGGTTCTTCCCCAGGGCTTTAGAGATAGTCCTCACATTTTTGGACAGGCTCTACACTGAGATCTCTCTGACCTTCACCTTCCCTCCAAGACCCTCCTTCAATATGTTGATGACTTACTCCTCTGTAGCCCCTCCTTACAAACCTCTATAACTCACACTATCATTCTGCTTAACTTTCTCCAGGATAAGGGATATCATGTCTCTCCAAGCAAAGGACAATTTTTCAGAACTGAAGTAACCTATCTAGGTCTTCATCTCTATCCCTCACATACACATCTAACTGTAGATCAAATCCAACTTGTCAGGGACTATCCCCTCCCACATACGAAGGCAGATCTCCTTTCTGTCTTAGAGCTAGTCAACTTTTCCAAAATTTGGACTTATATCTAAACACTTCTACCAAGCAGCTTCTGGCAACCTGCACGAGCCACTTGATCACCCTCAATCACTCAAATCCACCTTCTCTAAACTTAAAGAAGCCTTAATGACTGCACCTCCTCTAGCCTTTCCTAACCCCACTAAACCCTTTTCCCTCTACATTGATACCTGACATGGCTTTGCACTAGGAATCTTAACACAACCCTATAGCTCCGATAATTGAGTCATTGCCTGCTTCTCCAAACAGTTAGATCCTGTAAACCCTTGCTGTCACACTTGCCTCAAAACCCTTGCCACTACTTCCCTTCTGGTGCAAGAAAGCTTTAAACTATCTCTGATAAATCATCTCAATGTTTTTTCCTCACATTCCTTATCTTCTCTCTTAACTCACAAAGCTACTGTATCTATCTCTTCCACCTACCTCCAAACCCTCCATGCAACCCTTCTACAAAACCCTGGAGTCTTCCTACACCGCTGTCCTCCTCTCAATCCTGCTACCCTCCTTCCCACCGAACCCAACCCACCCCCAGAAGTGCCTGACACTAATTACACACATGATTGTAGTGACGTGCTTGATCCCCTTGCCAAACCCCTTCCTAATATTTTAGACACCCCTCTTCCTAATCCTACTCATACGTGATTTATTGATGGCAGTTCTGTGAAACTTAACAACACTACTCAGGCCAGATATGCTATTGTTACCTTAATGAAACTGTTGAGTCAGGTCCCCTTCTCCCCGGCACAACCTCACAACAAACTGAGCTCATAGATCACACTAGAGCACTAATCAGAGGCAAGGGGCAAGCCCTAAACATCTACACTGACTCCAAATATGCATATCACATCTTACACTCACATGCCCCCATCTGGCAGGAGAGTGGTTTTCTAACTTCTAACAGATACTCCATTGTGAGCAAAGATCTCAACCTACAATTACTCAAAGCGGCATCACTTCCAACCCAAGCTGCTATAATTCACTGCAAAGGGCACCCAAAATTGAATTCTTTTATATCTGTTGTTGGCAATAACCAAGCCGACGCTGAAGCCAAAGCACAGGTTACCCAACCCTACTTAGGTTCACACTCCACTGTCACACCCATTCTCCTAGCACTTCCATACCCTGTCCCTCCTCTTATACACATGAAGAAACCTCAAAGTTTCCCCTTATTGGAGCAAAACAAATTGAGGGGTGGTTCATGAAAAATGGAAAAATTCTTTTACCTGAATTAAAAACACACGACATTCTCACTTCCCTGCACAACCAGTACCATGTAGGATACAAACCACTTTCAATACTCTTATCTAACTTTCTAAACTGCCCTGAACTCTCAAAACTCTTAAAAGAAATTACAAAAAGCTGCTCGATTTTTCAACAAACTAATATCCATAGAGGCTCTACATCTCTCTCTTTCACAGCCCACCAATTTAGAGATTCTAAGCCGGGACAAGACTTGCAATTAGACTTTACCCACATGCCACCTGTAAGGAAGGTTAAATACCTCTTGGTCTTTGTAGACACTTTTTCTGGATGGGTTGAAGCATTTCCAGTCACCTCTGAGCAGGCTGATGTTGTAATTAATATCCTGTTAGCAGAAATAATTCCCAGATTTGGCCTTCTCTCTTCTCTGCAGTCAGATAACAGGACAGACTTCACCTCATAGATCACAAAAGGGGCTTGTAGTGCCTTATGAATTACCTGGAAGTTACATATTCCTTACAGACCTCAGTCCTCTGGAAAAGTTGAGCATATGAATGGGATCTTAAAACAACACTTAACCAAATTAACAATGCAGGTTCAGACACCATGGGCTGAACTTCTGCCCTTAGCTCTCATGAGAATTCGAACCCTTCCTTGAAAACCACACTTCCTGAGCCTCTTTGAAATCATGTATGGATATCCTTTTACCCTTGCCAATATACCCCCTCCCCTAATTATCAGATTTTTAAAACAATATAGTCAGCCTAACACGAATGCATTAATTCCTCCATCAGCTAACTGACTCCACTCTTCCTGTGCCAGAACCTTCTGTCCCCTCTCTGCCTATTCATCTAGGTGACAGGGTATACCTAAAGGCCTTACACCCCAAAAACCTTTAACCCCAAAGTGGACAGGTCTTTTTATTGTCCTTTAACCACCCCCACTGCAGCAAACCTTTTAAACTCTCTGTCATGGACACACTTTTCCAGATTAAAGCCTGCTCCATCGCCTTATGTAGGCAGCAAATTACAAGATCTGAAGATCAAGATATATACACCTGTGAACCTCTCATAGACCTGCACTTGAAACTCACAAAAAAACGAGCTTCTTGTCCGATTCATACTCCTAATTGTACAGTCAACAACTCAGGAATATGTGAATGGCATCTTTTTGCTGCGAGAACAACAATACTAACCTCTGTGGGACCAGAAGCTAAAAACCACCAGGCAGGATGGAAAGGAATCTCTCTCTGCACCGCCCCCCCCCATAGCAAGAAGTAGCTAGAGTGAGTCTATGTCCTGAATTCCCTCACCCTCCTCTTCTGCCTAGTACTCCCATTTCTCAGGTCCTTCATCATATATAGATATAATCAAAGAGTTAGTAATGTTAGAGGTTCCCCCTTATGAGGTTTGCAATGATAAACAGGCCATAAGACCGTGACTCAACTCCCTCATGACATAAATTGAAGAAAGGCAGCCTCCAGCCATAACTGATTGAGCAAGCCATAGCCTATGGGCAGCCCACCTCCTCTCAAGAATAAACAAAATGAAGCAGATAAGGGCCATCACCCCCTCCGGGGCCAAGCACCACCAACCCCTCCCACATTCCAAGACCTCCTAGCCCACTTCCCCCTGGCCATTTGGCTCCAGGATGTACTCTATTTCCCTGCCTATTAATGTACTATATAAAGTCATAACCACCACCTTTCAGGGGCAGGCTGAAGTCTATTCTTCAGATCCCCTCCATTGGGAGAGCTTTCAAATAAACTTTCTGCCTGCAATCATCAGTCTCCGCATCCCAGTGAGTGCTGTTTTTCTCCAACACACTGATTTCTGTCTATATAATTTGGAAACTTCATGCAGTTATTTTAGCATATAGTGTACTTCCTCATGGGCCACACTTTGTACTTTGCTTTTGGGGGCTTGTTGTGATTTTAGTCTAATAATAGGTCTCCAAGAGAAGAGGGGTGGTGGTGGTGGGTGAGGAGTAGAAATGTCTTGCAAGCTATTGACCTCAGGGTATGCCTTTGCATTTCTGTCTGATGAGATAGGATTAATCTCTTCAGGCAGGGGTTTGGAGGCATATGCCTCAGGGCAGGGTGGGAGTTGAGTAGTGCAGGCTGGAGTTTGACTGGCACCTGCCTCGGGCTGGGAGTAGGTCCAGACTCCCCGGGGCAAGCTAGAGGCTGGGTGATACAAGCTTGACATTGTGTGGTCTCAACAGGGTAAACCATCACAGTTTTATCTGGTAAAATCTAAGCAAAATTTAGGGTTTCAATGTCCCCACCAATATCATCATCAACCCGTATGTGTCCATACCAATCCTCAGGGTTCCACTCTTTTCCAATCAATGCTCTCACTTTAACAGCAGACACCCTGTGAGGTTGAGGCTTTAGTTTCGGTTGTAACTCTGCTACTCATATAATGAGACTCTGAGAGTCTGGTTTTCAGAGATCTCAAGTCTGTGGATGCATGAAACAAGATTTTCTTTCAGAGGACACATAGAAATTTTCACATCATTCATGAAGCAATCAAGCTACAAATTTGAAGCCTCTAGCTCATCCTTTTCCTTTGTAACTGTATCCAGAGTATTTAGGAACAGCCAGCCAACATCAATTTACCTTTTGACTCCACGAAACTCTGTTAAGGTATTGAACACACTCTCACCCAGATCCTTGCCTCTTTTAAGCGTGGAAGTAGTCAAATCCAGTGGAGATATTTTGTGTATCTCCATTGCCAACTCACACCATGGACTGTATGTGGCCTTTTCATTATTGGAAAGGGAGTCATTAGTACCCTTGAGTACAATTAGAGTAGAAAGCCAATTACAAAACTCCCAGAACCGCTTTGGAAATCCCATTTTTTAAGATTCTGTTTCTCAAGAACCACTCTCAGTACCAAGGTATATTAGTCAGGGTTCTATAGGGAAACAGAACTGATAGGAGATATTTGTAAATAGCATGAGATTTTATAAAATACTCTAATGTGACTGTAGGGATGCACAAGTCCAAATTCTACAGGGAAGGCTGTAAACCAGGGGCTCTGATGAAGATCCTTGATGAGTTCCCAGGAGACTTTGGATATCTGAATTAGAGTGGGAAATTCCCTCTCTGAATTCTGAAATCACTTCTTTTAAAGCCTTCATAAGATACCACTCATTACTGACAGAAATCTCCTTAGTTGATTGTAGATGTAATCAGCCATTTTTGCAATCCTCTTACTAATGATTAAAGTCTATGAAATGTCATTGTATTACAATTAGCCCATTGCTTGCTTGACCAAACAACAGGGCACATTTACCTAGCTGAGTTGACACATTAGCTTAATCATCACAGGCCTCATCAGAAGTATCTTTTAGCATTTATATTTTTACCAACAGTCTCTCTTTCTCTTTTTTTAAAGATTTATTTATTTCTCCCCCTCCCCCTGTTATTTTTGTGCTCGCTGCTTGCTCTCTGTTTCCATTCGCTGTGTGTTCTTCTGTGTCTACTTGTCTTCTCTTTACGTGGCACCAGGAACCGATCCTGGGACCTTCCAGAGTGGAGAGAGGCGCTCAATCTCTTACGCCACCTCAGCTCCCTGGTCTGCTGAGGCTCTTATTTTCTCTCTTCTGTGTATCTTTTTGTTGCATCATCTTGCTGTGCCAGCTTTCCGAACAGGCCAGCACTCTTGTACGGGCCAGCACTCCGCGTAGGCCAGCACTCCGCACAGGTCAGCTTGCCGTGTGGGCCAGCGTGCTTTTCACCAGGAGGCCCCAGACCTCCTATATGGTACACAGGAGCCCAATTGCTTGAGCCACATCCACTTCCCCCAACAGTCTCTTCAAAGCAATGTAGGCATTTTCTATCAAGCATGATTTTTGGTATTTGCATAGCAACACGCACCCCACTGTCCTGGTACCAACTTCTGTTTTAGTTTGCTAAATGCTTCCAATGTAATATACCAGAAATGAGTTGGCTTTTACAAAGGGAATTTATTAACTTAAGATCTTACAGTTCTTAAGTCATGAAAGTGTCCAAATCAAGGTATCATCAGAAATGTTTTCTCACTGAGCTGCAGATGTGGCTGATCAGGCACTTGGCATGGCAAAATGGCAATGTCTACTCATCTCTCCCCTCTCCTCCAGGCCTTGTTGTTTTCAGCTTCTGGCTACAGTTGCTCCTCTGGGTTCCTGTGTTCCATTGATTTGAGCTTCTGGTTCCCTGGGACTTTCTCTCTCAGCTTCTGGGTTCCCCTCTGTCTCTGCAGCGTTCTTTCTGTGTCTGTGACTTTTTATTCCTCCACTTATAAAGGGGTCCAGTAAGAGGATTAAGATCCACCCTAGGCCATGCAATTTAATCAAAGGCCTTTAACTGAAGTAATTTAAACAATTGGGTTAGCTTTAAGAACAGCATTTTATGGGGGCCATAAAAGCTTCAAAATGCCACAGTTACAGGAGAGGAAGTCAGAGATTTGATGCACTGTTGCAAACTTGAAGATGGAGGTTCTATGTGGTAAAGAACATGAACAGCCTGTTAGGTGCTGAGAGTGACCTTAGCTGATAGCAAGGTAATGGGACCTCATTTCTACAACAACAAGGAAGTGAGTTGTGCCTACTCTAAGAATGAGCATGGAAATTGATTTTTTTCCCAGCCCCCCAGATGAGAACTCAGATAAGTCAACATCTTCATTTCAGCCTTATGATAGTCTCAGGAGAGAACCTAGCTACACTGTGCTGGACTTCTGACCTACAGAACTGTGAGCTAATAAATGAGTGTTGTTATAACCTTCCAGGTTTCTGGTAATTTGTTGCACAGCAATGAAAACTAGCATGTCATTTAAATGGAAGTAACAATTAACATTGCATTTCATCTTTTAGTGTCAGATTTGAAATAATTTCATGATGCTTATGAACCTTGTATGCAACACTAATGAAAATGTTATGTACTCTAATTCACTAATTAAGGGCCAATGGAGAAATACAAACACTTTATTTTTCAGTAGTTTCTTCAGGACAATTAATTGACATTTTGTTCCCCCAAGAAATCTATTTTAATGGAATGACCTTGATACCAATCCTGAAATACATATAGACTTTTTTTAGTCAAAGCTAATGTATAGACTCAAAAGTTTGTTTATTCATTTATTAGAGAATGATTATAACTATTAGAACAGGAAATACTCTTTCCATTTGCTCTAAAAATAATTTTAAGAACCTGCTGTTTGTATGTATGTGACAATATCAATCTCATTAACTACTGCAACTTACCTTGCTAGGCTGCATAGCATTGATTATTCAGACAGGGTCTGGTTTGGTGACATTTACAGCCATTATTCATGATGACTGATATGAGTCATACAACTATGACTGATGGAAAGCACTGTTGAAAGTTCCTGCTTGGATCCGTAAAGTCTGTAGGTATTGCCAAACCTATTTTTGATTTAAAATTTGTGATGATTCATTTGAATTAGTGCATAATTACTGAGAACTCTCAGAGAAGAAAACACTAGTGTGGAAAAGCAGAGGCTTGTCTATAATCTAATTTAGTCTCAATCAAAGCAACATTTCAAGGTTAGTTTCAATCAAGGCAATCTCCAATCATTAGAACTCATTTCCAGGATCTGAAGTTTTGATTTCCTGGGTTGATTTTTACAGCAAATTCTTTTGTGACTTTGAACAAGTTTTTCAGTCTCTTTTCCTGTAAATTGGTAAAAACAAAATTGGAATATCTGAAGCTATCTCCTGAGGAGTTTTGGGAATTATTTTTTTGTAAACAGCATTGAAAGATTCAGACAAATGGGACAGAAAGACAAATGATTACAAATGATAAAATTAACATCTCACGAAACAATATTTTTTACTTATAATGTTAGGTCACAACTGCAAAAGAAAAAAATTGGCAATTAAAGTGGAGGTATTTCTCACAGCGACAAGGATGAAGGTATTAAAGTGTCAAGAATTTAGCCTAATAGGAATTTCACAGGCCATATTTAATTTTAAAAAACTTCTTATTACAAAAAATTTCAAGCATACAAATTTCAAGGAGAAATATAATATAATGAACCTCAAACATCATAAGCCTGCTTCAATAATTATCAACTCATTTCCAATCTTGTTGGATTTATAACATCATTTCAAGTTATTTTGCAGAAAATTTCATCATCACATTATTTCATTTAACAGTCTAAATTTAAAGTGAACAAAATATTCAGATTAAACTATGGAGACTTCAAATATGCTTTCAAATGGCTTCAATCTAAAAACTAAAAAGTATTTATTAGTCATGTATCACTTGAATTATTATTCATTAATAAAAAAAGTTTAAAAAATATTTTCAGTTTCAAGAAGTTTTTTGAAATGTATGAAATAATCAACGAGGTAGTACCTGAAGCTTTGTTTATTGTGTGACAATGTAGAATTAAATAAGGAACACTATTAAAGAAAAGGCAAACTCTATCAAAGCAACAAAGAATAAAATCTATTCTAACTATTATAAAGGAAAAATGCAATACTTTTAGTAAATGTTAATTATCAAGAGACTTTTAACTACTTAAAATTTTATTTTTAGCACTTACTTCTTGGCTGACCCGCCTATTCTTTTGCTTATGAATGTTCCTTACCTGATTTGGCAACCCTAACTTAACCTTTTGGAATGGCCAAAGAGTCTTAAAATAAATTTGTCTTATGTTTACAGACAGAAGGAGCTCCCCACTTTCTATGTTGCATTGAAAATGTTTTCATATCCCATTTGTGGGTTATTTATCTGTCCTTAGTTGAGCATAATTGACAATGATCTTCACTTGAAAAATTTAGGTACTGAAGCTAGCTGCTTTAATATATTCTTTCCGTCAGTTTAAATCCTTTTTCCATACACGAGCACCTTATTAAGATTTTCAAAATATGAACTCAAATCAAATTAACAGGAAATAATAAGGATTTTTATGGCAAGATGACCAGTGTAGAGGAGCATTCTGTCTGAAATAAATGCCAAAACTGCAGTTAAACTAGAAGAAAGATCATGGTTGAGATTGAACTAGCAAAATCTCATGAACTGGGTATCAAACCCACGTGGATGCAGGAATAAACCTTTTTTTCCCCTTTCCTTTAACAATTCCACTCTTTGCATGGAAAGGATAGAGTTAAAGTGGTAGGCCTTCAGTCTACCCTGCCCTAGTAGACTGATAGACTTTTTGGAAAAGAGGAAAGAAGCAAGTGACATGATCTAGTCTCAGTTGGATCTCTGGATAAATACAGCACATGCATTTTTTAAAAAAACAAATAAATTTTATTGATACATATTAATAAAGAATACAATTCATCCAAAGTGTACAATCAATGGCACTTGATATACTCACATAGTTGTGCATTTATAACTTCAATCATTATTAGAGTATTTTTATTATTCCTATAATAATAATAAACAAAAACCAACCAAACAAGAGAATTCCTCACCTCTCAATCTCTCTATGCTTCCCCTGCGGTACATAGTTGCTATTTCTGGCTATACTTGCATAATTATTTATTTGTTTATTAAGCAGTTTTATTGAGATATATTCATATACAATATGATCTATCCAAAGTGTATAATCAATGGCTTTAGGTATAATCACAATGTTGCATATTCATCATCTCAAAAATTTTAGAACAATTTCATTACTCCAAAAAGAAAGACTCCACACCCTTTAGCATTCCTTCCCCAGCCCTACATAACCACTGATCTAATTTCATCTTTATAAATTGATTTATATTTACATTTTATATAAATAGAATCATATAATATGTAGTACTCTATGTCTGGTCACCTTCACTTAGCATCATTTTTTTTGGTATATTAACATTTTGTAGCATTAACCTACATTTGTTCAGCTTCAAAGAAAAATGGTCTTATATATATTCAATTTTACACATATTCGTATTTCACATAATATATATTTCACACAATATATTTAGTTCATAATAGGGCAATCATACAGTATTTGTCCTTTTGTGTCTTGCTTGTTTCACTCAACATAATGTCCTCCACCTTCATCCATGTTGTCTTATGCTTCGTGACTTCATTTCTTCTTACTGCTGCATAATATTTCATCATGTGTATACACCACAATTTGTTTATCCATTCATCAGTTGATGGACACCTGGGTTGTTTCCAACTTTTGGCTATCATGAATAACACTGCTATGAACATTGGTGTACAGATGTCTATTCATGTCACTGCTCTCAGTTCTTCTTGGTATATACCTAGCAACAGTCATCAAAAACCTCCCAAAGATGAAAAGCCGGCCACCAGATAACTTCACAGGTGAATTTTACCAATCATTCAAAGACCACCTAATACCGATCTTGCTCAAGCCCTTCCAAAAAATTGAACAGGAAAGAATGCTACCAAACTCATTCTATAAAGCTAACATCACTCTAATACCAAAACCAGATAAAGACACTATAAAAAAAGAAACTTACAGACCAATATCTCTAATGAATATAGATACAAAAATCCACAACAAAATACTTGCAAACAGAAACCAAAAGCACATTAAAAATGTTATATAACACAATCAAGTGGGTTTTATCCCAGGTATGCAAGGGTGGTTCAACACAAGAAAATCAATTAGTGTAATAAACCACATTGATAAATTGAAGAATAAAAATCACATGATTCTCTCTAAAATACAGCACCTTTTCGTGATAAAAACACTCCAAAAGATAGGAATAGAATGAAGCTTTCTCAATACAGTAAAGAACATATATGAAAAACTTACAGCTACCATTGTACTCAATGGTGAAAGACTAAAAGCTTTCCTGCTGAGATCAGGAACAAGACAAGGATGCCTACTGTCACCATTATTATTTAATATTGTGCCAGAAGTCCTAGCTAGAGCAATTAGGCTAGATAAAGAAATAAAAGGCACCCAAATAGGAAAGGAAGAAGTAAAACTTTCACTATTCGGTGATGACATGATCCTATATCTAGAAAATCCTGAAAAATCCACAATAGTTACTAGAATTAGTAGATGAGTTCAGCAAAGTGGTGGGATACAAGATTAATATGCAAAAATCAATAGCATTTCTATACACTACTAATATGCAATCTGAGGAGGAAATCAGAAAAAAAATTCCACTTATAATAGCAATTAAAGCATGCCTTCATTTTTATGTCTAAATGTCTTCAGCAAAATGTCCCTTAGGATTAGGATTAGCTATATTAAATAGAATGCAGGAATAGATTAGGATTAGCTATATTAAATAGAATGCAGGATCCAAGGCATAGGTTCCTGGATCCTGGAGGATCCAGGAGGATTCTCATAGGTTCCTGGAGAATGTCATGAAGGCTTTTCAAGGCTCTGAGCATGTAACATAGACATGTTTCATAAACACTTTCTGTCATGTGAGGAACTCCTTGAATCTCACTTATTCTCAGCCAGTGGTTCCTTTTCGATACAGGAAGGAATGATCTGGAAAGCTGCCTTTGGTAATTCAGATCTCTCTTTGCCTGAACCTCTTGTCTATATACTTTTTATTTTTTTTTTAGGAAGAATGGGAGATTGAACCCAGGACCTCATACATGGGAAGCAGGCAGTCAACCACTGAGCTACATCTACTCCCCAATGAAAGTTGTTTTTTTTCATTTGTTTGTATGTTTTTAGGAGGTAATGGGGATCGAACCTGGGACCTCATTTGTGGGAAGCAGGTGCTCAACCACTTGAGCTACAATTGCTCCCTTACGCTTAATATTATTTAGTAAAGCTTGATACTGAGTATGATCTTTGATTAGTGTAAGTTTGATTTGATGATCTAATTGTGTGTGTTGGGCCATTTCTTTCGG
This sequence comes from Cabassous unicinctus, assembly GCA_029593785.1. Taxonomy (NCBI): domain Eukaryota; kingdom Metazoa; phylum Chordata; class Mammalia; order Cingulata; family Chlamyphoridae; genus Cabassous; species Cabassous unicinctus. The sequence goes on along the minus strand of JAQZBX010007700.1, from coordinate 35,861 downwards.
GAGTGGGAAAAGCTATGAATGTGTGTAAAAGAATTCAGCTCATCCATTCATGTAATTTACTGGTTTAAAATCCAGTCACTTTAAGATGAACTCAATCTTGTTTTGGATCAACACTCAGCCCTTCCTGTGTACTAGGTACTGGGTTCAATTCTTAGAATCTCCTAAAAACAAAACAAAACTAACAAACAATAAAAAGCAAGCTTATTTAAACAAGTTTAAATTAAAAAGTTTAGAAATAAAGTGTCCTCACTCTGAAGATTTGTGGCACTTATTACATTACAGTTTAAGCTTAGTCACTCATGTTAATTTACTGAAAATTATTAAGACTCTACCCTGTGTCAAACACAGTTAGACCATAGGGATACAGCAGTGAACAAAGCAGACAAAAATCCCTGCCCTCATGGAGCTTTTGTTATAGTGTTATAGCTACCTAGGGGAGTTTTAAAACATTATTTTATTATTAATTGCACTGGTAAGTGAAGAGAGAAAAGAGAAGAGAAAATGCCAGCACATTCATGTACTTGTAGTGTTTTATAAAAGCAAAAATAAATTGATTCTCATAAAGAAATGCCTCTTAATGAATGAAAAAAAATGTGGTGGTTCTTAGTATCACTCTATTTTGTTGCACTAAGGAATATAATTGCAGTTGGAAAATAAGTGCTGCTTTAGGAGAGAGAAATTAGTGAATCATAAGCTCCCATTTGAGAAGACAGGAACAGGAGAAACACACCATAGAAGTACTACCAAACTCATTAGGCAGACCTGCCCTGGTGTGTATCTTGCTGACGCAGGTTATGCTTTGAGACCTGACTCAACTCCTCAGCTCCCCCTGAGTAAGCAATGGAGATGAGGGACCAGAAATGCCCTAACTGTGGCCCAAGAATAGTCACCACATAATTTCTATTCCAAACCACTTCTTTTCCTGCCCTGGCACAGAGGATGAGGTTGGTGGATGGTGCTATTTTTTCTTATTGTGAATAGCAAGCCCAACAAATAAGCATCTTTCATAAGAAGTTGGGTAAGGATTGGGATAGACTTCTCTTCTTTCTCCTATTTCTCCCTTACAGAGTCCATCAGGATTGTGTTTTCCTTTAGGTCTTACAGTGATGTGGGTGAACATGGGATACATTAATGGTAATAATAAAAATTTCACTTGGCTCATGTAGGATCTTATTCTACTTGAAAAGTCTCTTATCTCATAATATTTCTGGGAGTCCCCAATGAATGTTTCTTATGTTTTAATTGACAAGTTGGTTTGATGACCACATGTTATGCAGTGATGGTCTTGTTGCTTTCACTGAGTTCTGCATCTGCTGGGCCCAGTTGTTTTCCTGGGTAATGCTTGTGCTTCTTCTGGGTACCATAATGCCTCCCAGGCACAGCTGTTGATTACTGTGCTGCCACACACACCAAGCACCGTGCTCCTGTCAAGCCCTCCTGCTCATTTCCACTGTGCACCACAGACTCCTGTTAGGCACCTTCAGCATTTTTGTCATTTACCATTAGGAACAACAACTGATAAACTGGTATCTTTATGGGACCAAAACTGCGAAGGGGTGAGGAGAGAAATTTTCTCATCTTTCTAAGTCTTCTTCTGTTGCAAGTGGTGTGCAAAGAATAAGCCTTCTGCTCTTACATAAGTCCAGAATTATTTAGTCATAGAACTCTTTTTATTTTCCTTTCTTCTCCTCCTTCTCTCTCCCTTCCCTTCCCTCCCTCCCTCCCTCTCTTCCTTTCTCTCTTTCTTATTTTCTTCTTTCTCCCTTCCTTTCTCTTTCTTATTTTCTTCTTTCTCCCTTCCTTTCTCTTTCTTATTTTCTTCTTTCTCCCTTCCTTCCTTCCTTCCTTCCCTCCCTCCCTCCCTCCCTCACTCCTTTCTTTCTTTCTTTCTTTCTTTCTTTCTTTCTTTCTTTCTTTCTTTCTTTTTTCTTTTCTCTCTTTCTCTTTCTTACTCTTTCTCTCTTTCTTTCTCTTTTCCTCTCTCCCTCTCTTCCTTCCTCCCTCTCTCTCTTTCTTTTTTCCTTTCTCTCTTTCTTTCTTTTCTTTCTATTCTCTGTTTGTAAATGGAAAGAGCCCATAGATTGTTCTCCTTCTTTCTGTTTTATAAATTGTTTCCCAGAGGCTTCTAACTCTCAAGCAAAGAATTCATGGAGGTCAAGCTCCTCCATTGATTCAATAGGAATGGCTGGCAGGATCTATAAATATTAAATAAATAACTGTTGAATGAAAGAAGGTAAAGTGCAGATTTCAGCTTAAGTGCAGTGTGAAACCACTGTACAGAATTCTCATGGTATATCTTTTATTTTTTTTAAAGTTCTTGGAAATGAGGTGTTGCTTTTATTCAACTTTGCACCTTCTAAAATTCCTAACTTAATATTTTGCATGTAATGGCTTAAAAATAAATATTTTTTGAAAGAAAGAATGGTATTTCTTTTTCAGTTACTCTGGAAAGGCAAATGTGTGAGATCTATTATGTTGTAAAACGTGATTGGTAACTGGTATTTAGTCAAAAGTTCACATTCTGGTAGCCTTAGTATTGCTTGACTTTTGTAATTTAATTTTTGCTAATTGGTTCTCTTTAATTTTAAGGGCTAAGTACTTGTCCTTCATAGTGTTTTAGTTTGAATTTTCTGTTTGAACCAATTATCATTAAACTCTCTTACAAATGTTCCATTGTTTATATGATTCTTGTCAGTATGAATGGAGTTTAAGAAGCAATTAGACAGTGTCACAAAAGCCAATGTAACACAAAGCAACAATCACAAAATGCTATAAGTGTTTTAAGTGAAAACAACTAAATTTTCCAGGAACTTAGGCTAAATATTACTTATGTTCTATCAATCTTTGTTATGTCTTAACAATTTACATGCTAGAAAGAAATATTTAAAACTTTTCTCTTCTTGTAGCAATAGGTCATTACTTGGAATAATATTTCATCTAATAATACATGAATGCTCCTAGGGTAGGCTGTGGGGACAGCAATAAAGATGACCTAATGGAAAGCATTCCCTTAATGACAGAAGCTGAAAGAATTAAACTCATTTCCCTGCATGTATTTTCTCTCTCCTCCAAAAAGTGCTTTGCAGTGCAGTTGGTGAACTTTTCAAAAGGCAAACTTGATAATGTCAACTCTTACTTAAAACTTATCAGTTGCTCTTATTGTTCTTAGAATAAAGACAAAATTCTTCCATGTGTCCTACAAGGCCCAGTGGTCGCTGATTCTTATGTCTTATCTAGATACTGGTAACTCCAAACTCTAGTAATCCAGCCCTGACTAGTCTGATAAATTCCAGGCACATATCTAACTTTGTAAAATGTCTGAAATAGATTCTCCATATTTTATACAGACTTTGGAGCGTTTTGGAGACTTTTATCTTTGAAGACATGGCATTTTGCCTAGGCTGTCAAATTTTTGGTATAAAATTCTTCATATTATGAATAACTTTTAATATCTTGCATTAGTCAGGGTTCTCTAGGGAAATAGAACCACTAGGAGATATCTATAAATATGAGATTTTTATAAGAATTGTCTCATACAACTGTGGGGATGGGCAAGTCCAAATTCTGTAGGGCAAGCTGGGAACTCTGAAGAAGTTTTTTGATGAATTTCCCAGGAGAAGCTGGCTGGCTGGCTAAGATGGAAATTCCTTCATTAACAGCTGAAATCTTCACTTCTCCTTTAAAAGCCTTCAGCTCATTGGATGAGACTTCTGTCATTGTTGATGGCAATCTCTTGGGGTGATTGTAGATGTAATCAGCCACAGATGCAATCAACTTTTTGATGTCCTCACAGTAATAATCAGGTTGGTGCTTGCTTGACCAAACAACTGGAGACTATAACCTGGCTAGGTTGACACATGAACTTAACCATCACATATCTCTGAGTTTTGTTTCTTATAAAAAAGAAAGTCATTTTCACAAGTTACTTTTACACACCTTTCAGGAAGGTTTATGATTGAAAATAGGCAATCCCATGATATTTGCAAGAAATGATAGACTAATGGTTAGATTACAGGTAGTTTTTATTTTCCTTTCTTTGAATATTTATATTTTTGAAATTTACTACAATAAACATATATTACTTCTGGAATGACATTAAAACAGTAACAGCAATTTTTAAAAAGTCAAGGTCATGATTGAACTTCCAGTTTTGGAAATGGAATGAACTATTCATGCAAACTCTCTGGCATGTAGCAATTACAAATCTGTACAACATATGAAAAATATAAAAAGGCACCAGAAAGCATTCAAAATTAAAGAGAAGCTGGAAGAGATTTTAATCTTTAAAAACTGTAACTGGAAAAGGTAAAAATTGTGAGTTTATGGCTTTTTTCCCTGAAGGTTCTTCCTAACCACCATGTCTAGGCAGCAGAAAACTGTAGACTTACCAGATGGAGATGGGAAAAATACAACTCAAGTCTACAAGAGTAGCTGGAAAAGTAAGAGGGAAATTTTTGAGAGGACTACAGTATTGATGAGACACAAATCTGAGTATAAATTGCTTAAATTCCTGACTGACAGCTAAAGGAAAGAATCTGAAGGAATCATCCAGAAACATGAGAGATCAAAAGGAAACTAGCTTTGAAAGACAGACCTTTACTGGGTGATATTTGTGAGTTTCCGGCTTTTTAAACTGAGTTCTTTCTCCAAACTTTGCACAGCATGAGTGACAAACAAATGAAAACCTTCTGTCTTGAGGTATCAGAAAACAGAACTTGGAGCTGAAAGAGCAGCTGAAACTTAAGGGCAGAATTTCCAGCAGCAATGTAATCCTAGGGAAGGTGAGCCTTCGAATGCAGCTCTGTATATAAACTCTGCTCAAATACTTGGCTGACTGCTAAACTGTGTGAAGGAAGGGGACACTCTCAGGGTGCCAGACCATGAAATGTAGCAGCAAGAAGTTGTAAAATACAAGCAGAGATATCAGCTATTGCTTACTGCAGGGTAGACAGATTTTGCACTTTGAGTCCAAGAAAATTAACTGCTCACAACAACAAAGAAGCACCAAAACACACACAACACACAAATGAAAACAAAAAAAGAAAACATCAACAAAAACAATCTTCAAAGAACACAACAGATTCCAAAATACACAATATCCAGTTTTCAACTAAAATTTACTAGACCTGCCAAGAATCAGGAAAGTATGGCCTGTACATAAGGAAAAAGAGCGATCAATAGAAATTTAATCCAGATATTGGATTTAGCAGATGAAGATATCAAAACTGCTATGATAAATATGCTAAAAAAATTTAAAAGCAGTTATGTTGAATTGGTTGTCTCAGTGAAGAGAGAGGGAAAATAACTGTATTAGCAAATGCTGAGGCAGTTCTTCACCACAAGACTTGCCCTATAAGCAACACTTCACCTTTACATGTGTGTTTGCTTTAAACTAACCAATCCTTGATTCTCATGTGAAATCTACTAACATTCATGCCTGGACCATACCAAGGTACAAGCCTACAGGCTCCTTTCATTTTGCTAATGTGCTACACAACTACAAGTTGAGCCACCTGAGCCAATCTCACTTCCCATCAATCCCTCATGGTACCCCCTCTGCCAGGACCTGTGAGTAACAAACTATCTTTTCTCATGCATTATGTCTTTGGTTTCCCGTGTGTCACACCTGACCTCCACCCAGACTCAATTTATTTATCTATTTATTTTTTAAAACTTATTTATTTATTTATTTATCCCCCCTTTGCTGCTTGTGTTTGCTGTGTCCATTTGCTGTGTGTTTTTTCTGTGTCTGCTTATCTCCCCCTTGCTGCGAGGTCTTGCTGCATCAGCCCACCGCGCCTCGCGGGCCAGCCTGCCCTCACAAGGAGGTCCCGGGAAGTGAACCTGGGGCCTCCCATATGGTAAACGGGAGCCCTATTGATTGAGCCACACCCGCTTCCCCCAGACTCAATTTAAACTCCAACTTAACTAATTTGAAATAAATATTTTGGTATATAACTCCAATTTTTAATTCTTACATATTCTAAAGTACAAATACATGAAAAATAATTAGAAATCTGTGGTTTGGAACATACAATGTACAAAGATATAATTTGTAGCAAGTACAACAAAAAATTGGGGGGAGGAATGGTTATAGGAGCAGTGTATGGGTATTAAATTATTATCAAATCAATTATTGTTATAGATTTAGGCTGTTAAATTTATGCCCCACGGTAACAGCAAAAGAAATATTGAACCATATATACAGAAAGAAATGAGAAGGGACTCAAAAGGAACATGCAAAAATGAAATAAATATGAAAATAGGCATTTATGGAAAAATTGAAGGACCAAATAGCAACATGAAAGAAGAAAGTCCTGCATTGTCTTGTCAGTAGGTACTTTAAATGTAAATGGATTAAACTCTCCAGGTCAAAGAGATTGGCAGAATGAATGAAAAAGCATGATAACTATATGCTATGTACAAGAAACTCACTTTAAGTCCAATGACACAAATGGGTTGAAAGTAAAAGGATAGAAAAGTTATACCATACAAGTAGTAAGCAAAAGAGAGCTGGGGTAGCTATTCTGATATCATATAAAATAGACTTTAAGTAAAAAACATGAAGGACAAAACAGTCTTTATATATTGATGAAGAAGATATAACAATTATAAATACATATGTACTTAACAGCAAAGCCTCAAAATACATGAAGCACATATTGACAGATTAGAAGGAAGAAATACATGTTTCTACATTAATAGTAGAATACTTCAATACACCACTTTCGAAAAAGGATAGGCCATCTAGACAGAAAATCAATAAGGAAATAAAAGACTTGTATGATACTATAAACCAACTATACCTAACAGACAAATATAGAAACTTTGACCCAATGGCAACAAAATACAGATTCTACTCGAGTTCACATGGATTATTCTCCAAGATAGAATATATGTTAGGTCACAAAACAAGTCTCGATAAATTAAAAAATAATGAAATCATACAAAATAACATCTTTGAACACAATGGAATGATGCTGGAAATAAATAACAGAGAGAAATGTAAAATACACAAATATGCAGGAATTAAACAACACACACTTAAACAACCAATGAGTTTAAGAAGAAATCACAAGGGAAATTAACCTTGATGCAAATGAAAATGAAAACACAATATACCAAAACTGATGAGATGAAGCAAAGGCAGTGTAAGAAGAAAATTTATACCTCCAAATACTTATATTAAAAAAGAAGAAAAAATTCAAATCAGGGACCTAACTCCAAAATTGTAGAACTGGAAGAATTGAAAAATACAAAACAAAACATTAAACTAAACCTAAAGCAAGCAGAAGGAAGGAACTAGCAAAGATTTGAGTGGAAATAAATGAAATAGAAAACAGCAACAACAAAGAACAATAGAATCAACAAAACCAAAAGCTGGTTCTTTGAAAAGGTCAATAAAATTGACAAACCTTTAGCTAGACTGACAAAGATTAAAAAAATAGAGGATACAAATAATGAAAATCGGCAACGAAAAGGGGAGCACTACTACCAATGCCACTGAAATAAAAAGGATTCTAAGTGGATACTATGAACAACCATATGGCAATAAATTAGATAACTTAGGTGAAATGGACAAATTCTTAGAAACAAGCTACATACATTGAATCAAGAAGAAATAGGACATATCAACAAACCAGTTACTAGTAAAGAGATTGAATCAGTAATCAAAAAGTTCCCAACAAAGAAAAGCCCAGGACTTGATGGTTTTACTCGGGAATCTACCAAACATTCCAAGAAGACTCAACTACAATCTGCTCAGACTCTTCCCAAAAAATTGAAGAGAAGGGAACATTCTCTAACTCATTCTAAGAGGCTATCACCTTCATACCAAAGCTGAATAAAGATACCAAAAGAAAAGTACAGACTAATGTCTCTTATGAATACAGACATAAAAGTCCTCAAAAAAAAACAAAAAAACAAAAAAAAACTAGCAAAAACACTATGATCAAGTGGGGTTTATCCCTGGTATGCAGTGTTGTTTCAGCATAAGAAAATTAATTAAAATAATACATCACATTAAAAGAAAGAAAGGAAAAACCACATAATCATCTCAATGAATGCAGAAACGGAATTTGACAAAATACAGCACAGGTTTTTGATAAAAACACTTAGAACATGGGAAATAGAAGGAATCTTCCTCAATATGATCAAAGACATATATGAAAAGCCCTTCCCATCTAACATCTTATTTAATGGTGAAAGCTTTCCTTCAAAGATCAGGAACAAGACAAGGAAGTCCACTGTCACCATTGTTATTCAATATTATACTGGAAGTTCTTGCCAGAGCAATTAGGTAAGAAAAAGAAATAAAAGACATCCAAATTGGAAAGCAAGAAGTAAAATTTTCCCTATTTTCAAATGATATGATCACATATAGAGAAAAATCCCGACAATCCACAACAAAGCTCCTAGAGCTAATAAATGAATTCAGCAAAGTGGCGGGGTACAACATCAACACCCCCATATCAGTAATATTTCTATACACTAGAAATTAACAATCAGAAGAAGAAATCAAGAAAAAAATTATATTCATAATAGCCATGAAAAGAATTAATTATCTAGGAATAAGTCTAATCAAGGTTGTAAGGCACTTGTACACAGAAAACAATGAAACATTGTTAAAAAAAACCTAAAGTAGACCTACATAAATGGAAGGATATTCTGTGTTCATGGATTGCAAGACTAAATATCATTAAGATGTCAATTTATAGATTCAATGCAATCCTAATAAAAATTCCAACAACCTCCTTTGTAGAAATGGTAAAGGAAATCATCAAATTTATGTGGAAGTTTAAGGGGCTCTGAATACCTAAAGCCAACTTGAAAAGAAGAATGAACTCGGACAACTCACACTTGCTGCTCTTCAAAGTTATTATGAAGCCGCAGTAATCAAAACAGCATGGTATTGACGCAAAGACAGACATATAGATCAATGAAATTGAATTGAGAGCTCAGAAATCAACTCTCACATATATGGCCAACTGATTTTTGACAAGGTGGTAAAGACACACAGTTGGGAAAGAATAGTCTTTTCAACAAATGGTGCTGGGAAAACGAGATCTCCATTTTCAAAAAAAAAAAAAAAGAAAAGAAAGAAAGAAGAAGAAGGACCCCTACCTCATACCATATGTGCAAATCAATTCCAAATGGATCAAGACCTTAATGTAAGAGCTAGAATTATCAAACTTTTAGAAGAAAGCATAAGGAAGTGTCTTCAGAAACCTAGGCAATGGTTTCTTAGAATTTATACCCAAAACATAAGAAACAAAATAAAAAATAGATAAATTAGGACCTCATCAAAATAAACAAACAAGCAAACAAACTGTTGTTCCTCAAAGGACTTTATCATGAAAGCAAAAAGACAACTGACATAATGGGAGAAAATATTTGGAAAACACATATCTGATAAAGGATTAATATCCAGTACATATAAAGAAAGCCTTAAACTTAACAAGAAAAAGTCAAACAATCCAATTAAAAAATGGGTGAAAGATTTGAACAAATATCTCCCCAAAAAAGATGCACAAATGTCCAGAAAGCACATGAAAAGATGGTCAACATCATTAGCCATCAGGGAAATGCAAATCATAACCACAATTAGCTATCACTTCATACTCATTAGAATGGCTGCTATTAAAATAACAGAAAATAACAAGTGTTGGAGAGGATGCACAGAAATATCAACACTCATTTTTCACTGGTGACAATGTAAAATGGTGCAGCCATTGTGGAGGACAATTTGGTGGTTCCTCAGAAAGCTAAGTATAGAACTACCATATGACTTGACAAGTCTACTACTAGGTATATATCCCAAAGAATTGAAAGCAGGGACTCAAACAGATATTTGCACAACGATGTTCAGGCAGCATTATTCACAATTGCCAAAAGATGGAAGCAATCCAAGTGTCCATCAAACAATGAACGGATAAACAAAATGTGGTATATACATAAAATGGAATATTATTCAGTTGTAAAAAGGAATGAAGTCCTGATACATGCAACAACATGGATGAACTGTGAAGACATCACATTGAATGAAATAAGCCAGACACAAAAGGGCAAATATTGTATGATCTCACTGATTTGAAATAATTAGAATAATCAAACTCATAGAGTTAGAATCTAGAGTATAGGTTACCAGGTAACAGGGTTGGGATTGGGAATGGGACGTTAAGGCTTAAAATATTTAGGGTACCTATTTGGAATTATGGAAATGTTTTGGTAATAGATGGTGGTGATGGAAGCACAACATTGTGAATGCAATTAACAGCACTGAAATATAAATCTGAATGTGATTAAAAGGGGAAATCTTGGATTGTATATATGGTAACTGAATAAAAAAATATCCATGGAACTACACTGCACAGACAGTGAACCCTAAGTTAAACCAGGGACTTTAGTTAACAGTGCAATTATAAAAATCTGCTATCACCAATTGTAGCAGATGTTCCACACCAATGGAAGGTGTTAGTGGCGGGGTGGTATATTAGAATCGTGTATTTTATGCATGATTGTTCTATAAGCCCACAACTTCTTTAATAAGGAAAACAATTTTTTTCTTGCTCCTTGTATACCTTTAATACTTTTTGAAAGCTGGCATTTTGTGCAGGACACTACAGACTGAGGTAAATAGATTTTATGCCTGGAAATGGGCACACATTTTCTTTTGCCAGGCTTCTAGTGTGGGGCTTTTTGTCAGTCATGAATTTTATTGGGTTTGGGTTGTGTAGTTGCTATGGTTACCCTCTGAATACCACAAACTTCACATTCCTGCAGCATTATCTTGTATTTATGGTGGGGGCTGGTCTCAATATTTCCTTTCCTCATCTTCAGTACTTCCCTTTGTACCTGTGTTTCAGAGAGGGCTTTTCACTCTTTTGCCCCTTTCCAAGTGGTTCTGTTGTTTTTATTATTTTTTGCTTGCTAGCCTTGTGGTTGGGGCAGGAAGACCATGGTTGTGATTATGCATTCATCTTAGGCTGTCACTGTGCCTCTGGATTCTGGGAATGGGGCTTTCTTAGTGAGCCTCCTGTTCTTGCCCCTAGTTCTAGGAGACTTCTAATGATCTCAGCCCAGAATTCTTGTACTCTTTCAGGGGCAGAGGGCTTTTTATATTTCCTTTCTTTAGTTTTTCCAGTGCCTTAATGGACATGTCTCCAACAGTACCTTAAAGGGCGACAGTCTTTGCTGCTCTTCACCCAGTAACTTAAGGCTTCTCTCTGTTCCAAACAGAGATAGAGAAGACTTTGGGCAGGGCATCATGCTTTTCATGTGGTACTTTTGCCTGTTTTTAATTTTATATAAATGGAATCCATTAGGATGTTCTCTTTTGTTTTACTTAACATATCTTTGAAATACTTTCAAGTTGTTTTGCATATAATTTGTTCATTCTTATTGTTGGATAAAATTCCATCTATGAATATACTACTATTTATCTATTCTACTATTATTGGATATTTGGGCTGTTTCTAGTTTGGTTATATTATGAATAGTGCCGCTATGTACTCTTTTGTACATGGGTTTTGGTGAATATGCATATTTTGTTTCTGTTGAATATATTTATATATATGAGGGAAATTGCTGAATCATAAGATACACATATAATCAGCTTTATGAGACCCTGACTAACTTTTTCAGGGTCATTATCCCAATATAAACTTCTGCTGCAATGCAAGCAAGTTTCAATCTCTCCAAATCCTTGTCAGAACTTGGTGTTGTCTGTCCTTTTCATTTTGGCCATTCTAGAGACCATCAAATTGTTTTAATTTTTAGTTCTCTGATGACTAGTAAAGTTAGCCCCCTTTTTACGTGTTGATTGGCCATTTGGATAGCTTCATTCATGAAGTGCCTGATCAAGTCTTCTGCTCATGTTTCTACTACTGGTACAGAAGAGAAGGACCAGACATGGATGACATACATATGTCAACTGGTTTAGGACTCTGCAGTGTAGTGGGGAGAAAATTCCTTTTCAATAGATGTGGTTGGTAGGAATACAGATTACGGAGAATTTATTTTAAATCCTGTCTTTATCTTTTTAGTTTTTTTTCTAAATGTTCTACAATGAAAATAACTTTAATTAGAAAAAAATTTTAAACTAAAAATTAAGTGTTGTCATGATGTAAATATTGTTTGCTGATATGTATTGATACACATTATCATTTTGATTCATGAATAAATACAAGCAGCAAGATAGTAAAATTTTATTAGCGATTTAGAACCCCTACAAATTTGAGAGGAGTGACTATGTGTGCTTTGTTCAGCCATCTTTCCCCAGTGTTTATCAGAGTATGAATAAATGAATGAATCAATGAATAAATAAATGAACCAGAGAAATCCCCTTTCTTGATTAGTGAATAATCTCAATACTTTCTATTCATAGGTGTTATTAGAATTTTTATTTTTGATACATTGGTAAATCATTAGCCTCAAAACTGTATGGATGGGAAGCGGGTGTGGTTCAGTGGATAGAGCCCCCGTTTACCATATGGGAGGCCCGGGTTCGCGTCCCGAGGCCTCCTTGTGAGGGCACGCCAGCCTCAGCGGTGCGGTGGGCTGATGCAGCAACCTCACGGCAGGAAGCAGGGGTGTGGCGCAATGGATAGAGCACCCGTTTACCATATGAGAGGCCCCGGGTTCGCTTCCCGGCGCCTCCTTGTGAGGGCAGGCCGGCTCGCGCGGCGCCGTGGGCTGATGCGGCAAGACATCACAGCAAGGGGGAGATAAGCAGACACAGAGAAGACACGCAGCGAATGGACACAGCAGCACAAGCAGCAAGGGGGGGATAAATAAAATAAAAAAATAAATAAATCTTAAAAAAAAAAATCTGTATGGACTTGATCATAAAGACAAAATATATGGGTTCTGGAATTTTTGAAGGCATTAGCTGAAATGACAGTTGTTGTCTTTGAAAGAAAGGATGTTACTAATGGGTTTTTACAAGTGTTATATTAGATAGTCACAATCCTTTGTTTAGAGAAGAAATTGATTTGCAATTTCTAACTGGATGGCTCATCATTTTTATTATCTTTAGGATGTGTGTTGTGTGCTTTATTTGGAATAGAAATCACTAAGATTCCAATTAGATGCTATGTAGAATTTTTTCTTTTCTTTTTCTTTCTTTTTTTTTTTTGAGGTACCAGGGCCAGTGATTGAACCTGGGACCTCATATGTGGGAAGATGGTGCTCAACCACCGAGCCACATCGACTCCCCTGAGTTGGTTTTTTCTTTTGTTTGTTTGTTTGTTTGTTTGTTTTTAAGGAGGCACTGGGAACCGAACTGGTACCTCCCATGTGGGAAGCCGGTGTTCAACTGCTTGAGTCACACCCGTTCCCACAACATAGAGTTTAAAACGAGTAAACTTTGAATGTCAATTTTACAAAATATGAAACTCCTTTACACTACTGTCTTTGGGGACAAGGCTTACACCCTTATATAGACTATGATGGTTATTATATGAATATAATGCAGTTTCTAAGGCATATAGTTTATATGTAACAGGGAATGTGTTTGGTATAATGTTCTTCACAAAGCCAATTAAAAAAAAATCAGTTTTGTATTAGAGCGTGAAAGGTCATGAGAAAAGCCGCTGGATTTAGCTCATAAGTTACCTAAGGGGCACACACGTATGCCATCCCAATAAAACAATTTTATTTGCTTTAGTCACTTTTAGCACAGATTAAAATATAATTCACTAAAAAATATGTCTGATGCCCATTGGTTGGAGACTTTGCACTATGGAAACTGTAAAGCTAACAATAACTTAAGCTCTTTAGAAGTTTGGTAGGCTTTGCAAATTGTTTGGAATTAAATTGTTTTGAGTAAATGGAAATTAGTCTGTTTAATGAAGCTTAAATAAAAAGGATTACAAAAGGAGAGGAGGCCATCTCACCAGGAAAACTTAAAACCAAGAGATTAGTATGAGTCAGGAGGGGCACGGCCTTTAAAAATGATCTTATTACTGCCAATTGCCTGAGCTTTGTGCTCAGGTGAACCAGAGATATGGCGAAGTATAAATATATTGAATCTTATTCTCTTATTCTTTAGATTACTGAATTCATCTATCAGCAAGACTGACAAGATCTGAGACAAAGCATTTTTCCTGGCACACGACCTGTACTGAGATTTTTCTGTGGCTATAATGTAGCACACCTGACAGATGTGTGAATGTTGAGCACAGCAGGAGGTACCCATAAACACCACAGACTGGCATTTAACATGGTAGAGACTATTTTTCTTTTGTTTCCTTGAAGTTATGTGGCTTGTAATCAATAAAGGATTTAGCCAAAACTAGCTAAACCATTGGACGCGGTATCATTTCTATGCATTATTTCTCTTGCTTATAAAGCTTACAAAATGTCTAAAAAGCTGATATGCTTTTTGACACATATGAAAAACATGTTACCTATGCTTTTCTTTTCATGAGCCAAACTGGTTTAGAGGCAACAAGGATACTGTTTGCTTGTTTTATTTATAGTTTTTAAAAGATGTAATAGACTTTATTAAAGCTGTGTTTCAACATGGTGGTGATGAAGTGGAAAACCTGCAAGGACACTACTGAAAATTCCCAATAACGTGTCTAATAAAGAAAGGCAGAAATAAATGAACACCAAAAAGTTTTAAAATATGTCCTAAGGGATGTAGATAGATGCTATTAATTTGAATGTCATGTTTGGGTCGAATGAAGCACAGCAGTTTTAAAATTGGCTTTATTAAAGTTTCTTTTTTAGCTCAAGTTTCTCATTTGTTAAATAGCAATGGGAACAGCTGTTCATTGATAAAGATTATTTAGGTGCTTCGGGGAGCAGTAACAGGAAGGGGGCACAATACTTTCAAAATAGCAGTTTTTTTGCATTTACCAGTTACTACATAATGCAAATATTCTTGCAGTTTACAACTATATAGAGACTCCAGAAATAGGAAAATTAGCAATATCTTGTAGGAACAAATAAATACCAAAATTGAACTGCTTACTCCCCTGGTATATATAACACTTATTTTAGAAGTTGTTTTTCTAAGCCTGGCTTTGCTAGAAAAAGATTCCAGTTTTGTTTTGCATAGGTCAAGACTTTCTTCAGTTCGCTTTAGGGTTCAGTAATGTGCTGGATACAACTGCATGTGCAGATGCAAAAACTGTTTCATCCTAGAAAATAACCATAGATGAACATTTATGTCCAAAGGCACATTTGTTGATGTTAATTGAAACCTTTTTTAAGGCTATGCCCAAAAACAAAGAATAGCTGGAATTCAGCAAAAACACATACATTACAGAAATGTTAAAATTGTTTAAAAAATTTTCTCTTTCCAATGTTTTATTTATTCCTGACTCTAGCTACAGAATGCAACAGTTTTCCTAACACTCCTACTCTAACTCCCCCATTTCCAGGCTGACAACCCATACTGATACTTGATTTTTGGTCCATAGATGCATCATTGATATTTTCATCAAGCATTTTCTTTAGGATTAGACATTCTACCTTTCTGCTAGCTACTTTAGAAAGAAATCTTCTTAAGTCTAGTGTGATCCATATGTATGCATATCTTTAGTTTTGTTTCCATCTTAAAAATACATAAGGTAGAGTTAATATTGTTGAAATGATTTGAATAGGACCTACAATATGGGTAATGAATATATCCTAGTCCCTTTAACTAGAAAGATTGTTCTTCAAATTTCAGCTCAATTTCCATTTCCTTAGGGAAGCCTTGCTTACTTAACTGTCTTGACTAGCTCAAGTCCCCCTATAATATGCTTTCAAATCACCATGTTACCCTCATTCTTAATATGTGTCATCATTGCATTTTTACACTTATTCCTGCTTATTTGATTAATATCTGTCTCTCTAACTACCTCCCAATTCCAGGACTACAGGAATCGTGTCTGTTTTTCTCTTCCTTATGTTCTTGGTGCCTAGTTTATAGGAGGGTTTCAATAAGTGACTGCCAGATGGAGTCATTTTAGGTAGCACTACTTTTTTACTCTTTGTGCAATTACGTAATATTTAATTATAATTTTGAAATTTTCTGAAAACAAGTACTACTCTTCTGGCATTTTGCTTAGTGTATATTATATGGTTTTGGGGGGAACTAATGAGCAATACTTTAGTATCAGTTGAGAGGTATACCCAAAACTCAGACATGGATTGGAAGACATGGCTTAGGTATAAGGGCTTATTATATCTTTCCCCTCACTCAACATAAGCTTACCCACAAGTCACAGGCAGATCCCTATTTGGGAATAAAGTGGAGTAAGATTACCTTAGGTCAATGGATACCTGAGTAGTGGGGAACATTTCAAGGGGGAGAAAGGGTTTAGAAATGAATCAAGAGATCCTGAACATAGAAGAAGTGAATAGGGGGATAACATTAAGCTTCAAGAGTCATTTGCCATCTTTTCACGTGGAGGCTAAATATAAGGACCACTGGGCAAGAAGAGAGAGACTCTGGATTCCTGTCCCATCTCCTCAGGTGAGCTTTATGTTCATGCATAAAATAAAAAGACTGAACCATCTGTGAATTTAAAAAGTAGTTGGGAAAAATGAAACTAACTCTGAATTTCGATGCCTAAACATTAAAAGTTTCAGATGCAGTCTTCACTTTTCTGTGTTACAGTAGATGGCTGTTTCCTTTTTTGTCCCATCCCCTCTTATGATATTTAAGTGATGATTACAAGCAAACAATTAGAAAACTAGGCACAGCATTAAATACTGTCCATGTAAAGTCTCATTTTATGTGCAAGGTAGTAGAGTATAGTTGTTAAGAGTAGTATAGGGTGGAGGTAAAGAAGTTGGGATAAATGGTGCATTGAAAATAATGTGCTTACTAGTAGAGGCCTGGTAACATGGCCAGTGCTCCCTAAAATGTTGGCTATGATGATGATGATGATGATGATGATGATAGTAGAATGGCATTTCCCATTATCCAGTTTACCCAAGTATTGCTCAGTGACAGGGTTTTTCTTCTGAAATACTACCACCCTCCTGGGTGGTAAGGACCTCCATTTCATATTTTGGGAATCTTGTAATATTCTGAGCTTTTAAAAGAGGGTATATGTGAACAATAGGTGATCTGCATGGAGCTCATCAAATTCTCATGTAGGTACCTCTCGACAGGAGGCCAACACTCCACAGTGAGGAGATGGACAGGAAGCATTGCTTTTCTGTCTGGGTAAATGTTGATGCCCCCTGATTTGGCTTGGCTTCCAGGTGGCTTCATAGAATAGGCCACTGAAAAAGAGGTTTGTGTGTGTTTGCATGCTGACACTAGTCCTTTCCACCTGGCCCGCTCAGATTCAGTCTCCTCTACTCCCATCTTTGACTTCCACTAAAGTCAAAGCCACTCCGCACCCTGCCTCTGTTAGTTCTAGTTCTTCAAGGAGATATGGGTGGGATGATCTAGTTCTTCCTTCAGTCTCTTTCTAGATTTATTGCTTTGGCTGTGGAAATCTTTTTTGCTTTGTTTTTTTTTAATTTTTAATAAAAGTTATTTAAAAAGTCAACTCTGGGATTGAGAAATAAAACAAACCAAATGTTGATTATGTCTTGATCTATTAATGTTTTCCTCACTATAACCATCCTATTTCTCCCTAAAGCAATGGTGAAGCCTTTTACTTGGGGACAAAATCACAGAAAGTGAGAAAAGAAAAATAACAAGAAATTAATATTCCAGGATATTATTCTGCTACATTATTATTATTTGACTTCCATTTCAATGAGAAAATGAATGCTCTGAAAATGTAAGTATCTGGCTCATATTCACAGTCAGGACTAAGCCCTGGAGCTCTGGCTTCAAAGTTCAGAGTATGGTATCACCAAAGAGATAATTTCTCTCTTGTCTCAGGGCCTTTGCACACACTGCATTCTTTGTCCAGTGCCTGGCCAGCCCCTACCATTGTGGTCTCAAAAATGGGCTGTAATGTTGTGCATCCTAGGATGTGCACAGGATTATCCATTATAATGTGGAGGAAAAATTACAATTTCTACTTATGTATTTCTATCTCCAAAGTAGAAATAAGGAAAACCTTATAAATGCTTATTATGACTTGACACTGGTGACCTTAGGGAAGAGAGGAAGGTCCATAGTGAAGAGATGGAGTGGCAGAACTCACTCTTGTTCACATGCTGAATAATGCAGTATTTTGCAGTTAATCCATGTTCAGTGGAATCATGGGTTATACTGTTTCACTTTAAATAAAATAATCTTCAAAAAATGGGGAAGAGCATAAAAAGATTCTTGAAAAGAAGCTCTAGATCTAAGATAGTATTATTATTGCAAGCACAAGCAAGTGACAAGAAAAGGACAGAGCTCACACACTGTCTACTGTGGGTATGAGCTCTTTACTCAGTCACACAAAGTAGAGAAAATTCATAGACAAGATGTTAGCCAAAAAATTGGAAACAATCAAGATTAATATGTGATTTTGTATTTAGCGTTCTTAACAATAAGTATTATTGAACATGTAATTTGTACTTTATTAATGTTGTTGATACAACTTTTTCATGGAGTACATGAAAAAAGTTACTAATCCTTGCTAACAGTACATGATTCAGTTCAGATATATTCTCCAGAAAACACATCTTGACCCCCACCCCCTACTTGAGTGAGTTGTTCTTCCTTCTCTTGACAAACTGGACTTTTTTCTATTGTAATATTTTTCAGAATCTACTAGAATTCTGTTTGCAGGCAAATTTCCTCTACCTCTCCCCAACACTGTGAGGGCAGGGACACTGTCTTAGGAGGACATTCATGAATAAACATTCACTGAAAAGTTACCAGAGATGAATATTTCCTCCAGTCACACTGCCAGTGGCCCTCGTAAGACAGCAAAAGATAGAGTACGCACAACATTTTCTGTGACTCATCTCAACAACTGGGTCTAGCTTCAGCTTCCATTGCCTCTTTCTACTGCAGACGTTCCTGTTCTTAAGAAGACCACAAAATAGCTGAAGGGTAAAGGGAGAAAGTGGACTCAAATACTCTCTAATGCAGCACTCACTGCCTCTTTTCCCTCTAAGGCCCATGTTCGGCATGGCAGGAATAGGCTTCCAAGCAGCCTCATGTGCTTGCAGTAAAGAATGGCTTGGCACTAGAAAGAACAAAACTGAAGGTCAAATCAGATAGAAAACTGTTACAGGAAGGCACGTTGGGCTAAAGGTGACCTAGAACAAAGTAGAGACAGTGGAATTGGAAGGAAGTAGATGAATTTAAGAAATATGAATGAGGTAGAATATGAACTGGTTGAACCCATGCTTCTAGTTTAAGCAGCTGCATGCTTGGTGATGCCGTCCATTGAGAAAATGAACATTGAAAAAAGAAGTTACACTTTCAGGGTAAAATAGATGAATATATACTAAGAACAGTCACTTTATTGGTTCCACTCTGAATTCTGGTCTCCATACTGAACTGGGCAATTGATTTTAACCTGAAACCTTCCTCTTTTTTTTTTTTTTCCTGGTGAGGCCTATATCATGTTCTCCACGGTTACACTATCAACATTCACTGTTCTCCTAAAACCTGTGTCTGAAAAATCCCCACTCTCTCTCCCCTCCCCCAACCAGCCAATCACTTTGAAGATAAAGTACTTCCCCCATTTCTCAGCAAAAATAGATTTAATCGGCCACAAGATTAACCTTCTTAACATATTGCCTTTATCATAACATTCCTCTAGATTAAAAATATACTTCAATAGATTTCTTTCATTGTCTATGGTACAAGATTTCAAAACTTAATGCAGGAGGGATTTTCCTTTCCAAACAAATGTGTATAGAATCTCCATTATATAGAGAGTGGGGATGGGTACTTGGAAAGGAGCCATCCCTAGAAGAAAAATGGAGATGCTAGTTTTATGAACAGGACAGTCAGGAGGAGAGCCCAGTGGGTTGTGGTGTTTGAAGAATCAGGCCGAGGAGATTTGAGCAAACACCATGGATATGAGTTGCTGGGAAAGGAGATGGATAAGGGTAATTTCCGGAATATATATATATATATATATATATATATATATTGTGCAATGTAGTACGCCCTTCCTTCAATATTTCTTCAAGAAAAATGAATCAATACATTGAATCTACAGGTCTCATGGGATATAGATCACATCCCTGACTACCAAAAGTATATGTCAAACCTTCAGTCTAAGAATTAATAGTCTCCCATCCTCCTTTTAGTATTTAATCAGTAAAGGAAATTATTCCCTGTCCATGGATGAAAATTCAGACAGGACCATATATTTTCAGCTCTCTGTTTGGAAAACAAATCATGGCCAGTTTAAGTTTCAAACATAGTCATAATTCAGTAATTAAAAGTAGCCATTGTCGTGTTTATAACCAAACTTCGAATCTTATTTAAAGCTACATGTCTCTTTTTAACACCTGGGGCCTTCTGTAGATAGAAAGATGAAGAAGGAAAAAGAAACTTGTTCCTTCTTCTTCTTTCTTTCCCAACTTTCTCTCTTCACTCTTCCTTTCCCATTTTACTGAGTTTCCCAACTTTGTTGAAGCACAGGAAGGAAAGCTGTGAAAGGGGCACAGGAATGGATTTGGCTGATGCTTCTCTGGGTGTTTAAATGAGTTCTTGGAAGAACCTGCCATTGTTGGGGTCTATCAGCCTCCATTTTCCAGATTCAGGTGGATGAATTCTTTTCTGAGTCATATTTTACCATTACTTTAACCCTTGGGAATCTTGTCATTCACTTGCAGGTTCTCTCAGCTGAAGTCTTTTTGCCTCTTGTGGCACACTAAATATGAATTCCTTGTTATTCCTCTCATTAAGAGGCAGAATCCACTTATCTATTCTATGAATCTGGGTTGGCCTGGCTTGCTTTGATCTGATAGGATGTGATGGAAGTGATATTATGTGACTTCTGTGTTTTGGCCTAATCCAAACTTATTGGAATTTTTCTGCCATCAAGTGAAGAAGCCTGAAATGAAAGGCAACTTGGAGAGAGAGGAAGAGAGGTTTTGCTATCAAAATGTTTCCAGTCACCCCCACTGAGGCTTCAGAAATATGAACAAGGTCACGTTTTTATCTCTTTTTGGAGATAAAATAATAGATTTGTACAAAAGTAAGCATTGCTTGATCAGAAAATAGTGAAATATAACAGGTGACAGCTAAAGTCTTTTCAAACAGAAAAACAGATTGCATTAAAATGAATTTGCTGTAGTTCCCTGCTCCACCCTCCAAAAAAGGAAATATGACAAAAAAATTAGGAAAAGGTAGGAAAAAGTTAAAAAAGCAACTTCTCAAATACATTTAAATTTAGAAAGTTTTAAAGGTATGAGTTTCCATGAAGTAGCAGTTATATACTCAGCAAACTACACAGACCACACAGGTAAATCATATATTCTCCATCTACAACTAAGACTCTAGAAATGCTTAGTGGACAAAGTTTTAATTTTATAGTTGACTGTAGCTAAATGAGTGAGCCTGGTTAGATGGGCAGAAGAACTGTCCAGGCAGTCCACAGAACTGGGAGGAAATAATACATGGTTGTTTTATGGCACAGTTTTGGGTGGTTACACAACAGTTGAACACCGATACTCCCGTCTAGGTGGTTTTACAGGTTAAAACCTAGAAGTACAGCATGGTTATGTACGGTCCATGAGAAATACTCATGCTTCCTTTGTCCTGACTAACTCTGAGCCTGCAGGCTAACTTCCATTCAGCCACTTCTTCTTCCAAATGTTTATCTCTCCCCTTTTAGATGTTCCAGGCACAGCCTAGGCACCAGTCTATAATATCCTCTGAACAAAAGGATGTATTTCAATCCTCTGAGAATTCCTATGGAAACTTCTACCATCAGACTGGTTTAGGAAGTATATTCCCTATGTTTTTCACTTCTTATCCAAAGAAATATTCTTAAAAATTTCCTTCTTTTCCAGTAGATAATGGACACAGTATTGTATATATACTGGTCTACAATCCCTTAGCTACAACCCTGAAATCTAAGATGTTCTAAAAATAATCCCAATAGAACAAATATCTATCTTTACCTCTAACTCTATCCTCTCTATCTCTGTATCTATTTCTACAACTACATCTATCATCTATATCTATCAATATAAATCTTTATATCAATGCCTACCTATCTTTCTATCTATCTATCTATCTATCTATCTATCTATCTATCTATCTATCTATCTATGCACAAACATATATAAAAGTCTGGTGTAATTATTTGGCGTCAATACCTGACTTAAACTAACATGAGGCTATTTATAATCTTTACTTAACCACTTGGTGGGAATTATGCATGCGTTCTGCTGCAAAAATATAATATCCATTGAGGGTGATATAATATATGATATACTATCTTTCTAAAATCCAAAAAGCAATCTGAATTATGAAATGTATCTTTCCCCAAAGATTTCAGAGAAGAGGCCATGAACCTTTATTTTCTTTGAACATTTGCACCTTGATTCAGTACCTCATTTTAGTGTCTGAAATCTATTGTCTTATCATTTTAGTCAAAATGCCCATTTTTACATCTTGTTACATATAGATTAGCATTTTACTTTAAGTTGTTACAATTGGGTTTATATTTATTTTAGAAGATTTACTGTGTGCAAGCCAGCAAGCAGAGGAATAGTCCTACTAAACCTTGTTAAACATGACTTATCTTTTGTCTGGTTTAAGTCTTTTGTGGACCCCAGAAAGTCCTGTTCTTAAAGTGAACCCATTCCTGTGCCTGTAAACTCATTGTAAACAGTGCCTTTTGATTAGATTCAGTTAAGGGACCTTTTTATTAGACCAGGGTGGATCTTAATCCTTTATTGGGTCCTATAGAAATAGAAATGGAGAAGAGGGGAGAATAGCTATTATTTTACTCTGCCATGTGAGAGAAGACTCCAGGATTGCCTACAGCTGCAGACAGACAGAGAAACTCAGAAAAGCTGAAACACTAGGACCCACAGGAGAGGGGAGAGATGAGCCATATGTATGATCGCCCACAGCTGACCTCCGGGAGAAAGTGAGCCTGAAGAAGAAGGCAGAAACCTGCCGCCATTTTGCCTTGCCACGTGGCAGGATCTAGGATCGCCAGCACCTACCTTTGGTGAGACAGCATCTCTGATGATGCCTTGATTTGGACATTTTCACAGCCTCAGAACTGTAAGCTTTTTAACTTAATAAATCCCTATTGTATAAGCCAACCCATTTCTGGTATTTCGTTCTGGCAGCCTTTGGCAAACTAAGACACCTCCTCAAAGAAATTGTCATCTGCTTAAGAGACTGATAGACTTCTTTGTATCTCCCTTAAATCTTACCCTATTTTTTTCTCCCAGATGTTAAATAAAAATTGTTAATTGGATTAATCAATTCTCATTACTTTTTGGTGGATCTAAGTCAGTGGGCTCAAACTATGTTTGGCAGACCTGCTTCAGGGGCCCAGCTGAAGGGGTGGCGGTGGATAACAAGGCAGTACTTGAATACCCAGAGTAATCAAATCTGCTTAAATTAGTGCATTTTCCCTATTAATCTGTTTTAAGTAGTAGAATTCATGATTTTTCTTGAAGAAAGAATTGGCACTCTTTATATGAAATATACAGATGTTTTTGGAATTTTTGTATAACTTACAGTGTTTAAGCTTTTATCCCAGTTTTTAGCATCAGGCAGACAAAGCAAAAGTTTATTTTAGGAACTTAACTTCTTTGCCTTTTTCCACTATCTGAATCTATTATCATAATTTTAAATAAAATAATAATGAATTCCCCTTTCTTTTGGAACCTCTCACTCTACTCATTCTACTTTAGCATTTTTTAAACATCTTTTTGCAATTAAAAAAATATTGATTGTATTTCCCACTAGTCTGTGAGGTGTTTGGGGGCAGCTCTTCAGATTTTATTTTTTTTTAACAGCCTTCATATATAACAGGTGCTTGATATTGATTTAAAATAAACTCCACCCTGAACTGTACTAATTCAACTCCACATGGAAGAAGTTGTCTTACCAAAATCTGCATTCCCTTTCTTACTTAGGCACAAGTCCAACACTATCTTCTACTTTATCTATTTACTTTCATTATCTTTTATTTTTTAAATAGAACTTTGCACTTTTCACAGTGTTTGCACATATGCCATCTCATTTGATTCTCATCCCCATGAGACAGACATATTGGCAGAGGTGGCAATTTGCCAACAACTAAATAATTTCCCTTAGGTCATAAAACTATTAAATATAAAGGGAAAGCTAGAAGTCAGAGCTTTTCACCATTAAAATTTTTGAAAGCATAATCTTCCATTGTCATATACTTGAAAAGATTCCTGTTACTTACACATTTTCTGTCCTAGATAATGATGTTTCTGACTAAGAAGCATGTCATGGCAAGGCATTTTTATTTACTTATGAATTTTTGTGTAAACCCTTAAAAATATACAATACATTGAAATATGTATCGCTAAAACATTATCTGTACTTGACTGCTAATAGAGTTGACATTTAAATTTAAATTTATTCTGAAAAAACATGTAAAATGGTCTTGTGATTTTAAAGAAAAGATTTAAAGCTATACTTATAAAAATCTTTGGGAGAATCTAAAAATTCTAAACACTCTGTAATTTTCAAGACAGCCACAAGATGGCGGCAAATTACTTTGTTTAGTTTTTTGAACCGATCCTTTTTCCTCCTTGAAAGATTAAACCCGCTTGTTTCCTCAGCATTGGTGCAATAGATGCAGACCAGTTGGAGGTTGTAAACACAACTTTAACATCTCTTCTTCCAGCCATAATTCTCCTTCTCCCCTCACTGTAATTTGTACCAACAACCTACAATTCCCTTTGGTTGAAACATTGGCAGCATTATTTACTTTTCTCCTTTTTTCAGGATGTATCTCTAATCCTTACCATGAATCAATTTTCTTTTTTTTTGAATGTGATGCAGATTATCCTTCTTCCCTCTTCTGCTCCTTCCCTGGCAATTGCTTTTTACTGAGCTTTGATTAGTATTTGTTTATTTCAGTAATTTTCTAGATGCCAAAATGCATTCAAAATGCAACTAGAAAAACACTATTACTTGGCACTTAAGGATAAAGGACTACTGTAAGTGTATCACTTGCTTCAACGCCTTCCTATCTCTAAAATCAAGACCTTCCACCCTTTTGCTATTCTTTTTTCTGTAAGCATTAGTCCTACTCATTCTCTCCATCTCAGTGAAGATGTCTTATTTCTGTTTTCAAGCATGCAATTCAATTATTCTCATAATTTTCTTCACACATATTTTTTGTAGCCATGCATTTCTGCCATATCTTTGCCATTTCTTCTTATAAGTTTACTCTCTTTCTTATAAGTTTATTGAAATCTTGCCTTTTCTTGAAAATATAACTTACCTAGAGTAGCTCAGTGTCACCTTCCTCTGCTTGTACCAAATCTACCTGGAACTAGTCTACTTGCAATCTATATCTCCATCAGTATATAGATTTACATAATATTTGTATCATCTTTTGAGAATGCTATTTAATTCTTTCCATATTTTAAATTTAAGTAGTATGAATTTCATCCCTCCAAATGTACCAGCTTTAGTGAATAAAGCTTAAGACTTCTATTTAATGTGTTTCATCTATTACATCTAGAGTGTACAATGTAAGATATACCATACTTTTTATATATATATATATAGTGTGCAAAGTAAGATATACAGTACTTATTTTTTATCTACTTATATCCATCAGGATATACTGTAATTAACTTTGCATAACATTACAGCATATCAGTGATGAAAGACTCAACAGAATTTATATTACATGGCTTGCACTTTCTACAGATGAAGTCCTGAATATAATCCTGGTACCAGTTTTTACCATAAAACTAAAGTGACTACATTTTTATAATTTGGCTTATAGATATTTGATGAAACTTAGTACATTAATATCATAGGGAGACATAGTGCCATTCTATGGCTTGGGGGAGGAATGTTAAATTTATACTCTATGAGATACTTTATAGATATAACAATATGTATACTGAGAGCCAGGAAAATCAGGATTAGCCATAATTTAAACTGAAATAGATGTAGTAATTCTCTGTGTGATGATCCCATCGACAAATTAATATTCCCCTTGAGAATTTTCTTTACTAAGAAAAAAGTCCTAGCCTTAGAAAAATGTCATGCCCCTACCCCTTCCTCAAGCTAAAACATGTAAATGAACACCCAGTCTCAGACTATCATATTTGAGAATGTGGTTGACTAGGTAATCTGAAAACCTCCTCCACAAAACATTAAAAAAATGTATGACTTGACTTCCAAGAAAGTAAAGGACTGCAAGGGCTGAAAAATAAAGAGCTGAGGACTAAACCAATAAGTTGTCCCTAGTACAAAGACTGGTGGGCAGTGCCACTCACAAATTCTTGGGTTTTGGCTGCTGCGCTGAAATAGGAGTGATGGACTTTGGATGTGAGTGCTTGGATCGAGCTTTCTGAATAAAGCCAAAACCCTCAAAGTCTTAAATTTTCAACCAAAGAATTGATCCAAAAAGTAATTTTCACCCTATGGGAAAAGAAATTTTTGTATGTTTGGAAGAAGCACACGTCTATATAACTCAAAGAAGAAATCATAATGGAAATTAGACAATATAACTGAAAAATAAAGAAAACACAATATATCAAAAGTTATGGGATATGGCAAAAATAGTGCTCAGAAAGAAATTTATTGCTAAGAAAGGCTGAAAAATATGAGCTCAGTGTCCAAGTTAAGAAGTTAGAAATAGAACAACAGCATAAATCCAAAGTAAATAGAACAAAGCAAGATAGACAGAGAAGGCATAAATAAACAAACATAAATAACCAAGGTGACATAATTGCACACAAAGTAGACATTAAAAAGTATGGTCAACTTATTGCCAATAATTTTGAAAACTGGGATGAAAGGCATGATTTATTAGGAAAATATTACTTGTCAAAATCAAACAAATTAAAACATGAAAATATTTCTAGCTATGTAATAATTTGAAACAGTATTTAAAACATCTGCAACTTACTTATTGTATCCACTTCCTCTCCCACCCTCACACACATACAAACCATCCAGGCAAACTGATTTTACAAGCAAGTTCTGCCAAATGTTCAAGAAACATAACTCCAATACTATCATATACAAACTGTTCAAGGTACTGAAAGAAGCAAGAACATTGCCTGACTCTTAATAAAAGAATTTAACCAAAGTCAGGAAATTACAGGCCAGACTACACCAATTTAGAAGCAAAAAATCCTCAACCAATTAACAACTAAAATCCACAGTGTATAAAAAAAGGTATCATGGTAAGGTAGGTTTTATACCAAGAAAGCAAGGATGATCTACTATTGGAAAAACCATAATGAAATTTGTTAATTAATAGATAAATGAAGAAAATAAATCACAGGAGTATCTCAATAAAAACAGAAAATGTCAACAAAATTCAATGTTCA
Source organism: Cabassous unicinctus (assembly GCA_029593785.1). Lineage (NCBI taxonomy): Eukaryota > Metazoa > Chordata > Mammalia > Cingulata > Chlamyphoridae > Cabassous > Cabassous unicinctus. The sequence continues at coordinate 8,471 of JAQZBX010007700.1, read as the reverse complement.
TTTATGATAAGACTTCTTAGAAAAACTAGGAGTAGGAGAAACACCCATAATCTATCAAACCTCATAACAATGGTGAAATATTAAGCATTCTCTTTAAAACCAGAAATGAGAAATGGATACCCTATTTTACATTGTACCAACCAGCCCAGTGAGACCAGAAATAAGTAAATATAAGGAAGAAAAGGAATTAATATACTCTGTATTTGAGGGCAATAGGCAACCAAAATAATTTGCTACTAAATTGTTAATAATAAGAGATTCAACAAGTTTGTTATTTATAAGATCCACAAAAACCATTAAAACTGTAATTTTAAAAGAATAGCATTTATAGTAGCAACTAAAATGTAAAGCAGTAGGAATGAACTTAACAAAAGATGTGCAAGACTTTTGTAGACAAAATTGTAAAGCTTTTTGAAATTTACTAAAAAACAACTAAATAAATGGAGAGATATATCTCATATAATAGAGAAAGGTAAAATACTAACGATGTAAATTATCTTCAAATTTACATATGATTCAAAGAAATAGCCCAATAAAAATGTCAACAGGGTTTTCAGGACAAAATGATTCAGAGCAAAGGGGCAAGAAGCCAAGGCAGCTATGAAAAGAAGAACAAGTTAGAGAGACATTCTACAAGAAATATCAAGATTTTTTAAAGTAATGGTAATGACATTGGTATGGGCATAGATTAAGGAGCAACGGAAACAAACAGGAAGCCCAGATTTAGAACCACATATACATAGAAAATTGACACATGAGAGAAAAAATCTTGCAAATCAGCGAGGAAGGAGGAACTCTTTATAAATTATCCTTATGGAGTAGAATCCTTATATTTTGTCACAAAACAACAACAATAAAAATTGCTGACTAACGAATTAAATAAAAAGAAAATTTTAAGGTTTTGCGAGGAAAACAAAGAAGATATCTCTTTATCTTGGAGTAATGAAGAATTTCTTAAACAAAGCACGAAAGCCTAGAACTTATAGGACATTAGTGATTAAATGGATTAGGGTAAAATTAAGCCCTTCTCATTAAAAGACACTGTAGAAATGAAGAGAGTTGATGGTAACACATTATAGTGAGTATAACTAACACTGATGATTTATCAATGTGTTTGTGGCTGAAAGGGATAGTATGTGAATGTAAATGTCAATTGACAGGAAACCAGAGAATAATCAAGGGTATGTATAACATAGTGATTTCTGTGGTAGATGAAGCTTGTGGTTAATGGTATAAATAAAAGAATGTTATTCTTTTACACAGTGTTAAGAATATGGTGATGCATGGGAAAATTACAACTAATGTAACTCATGGACGATGGTTAACAGTAATATTGTGATATTTTTGCAGCATTGGCAAAGAAGATATATCAATTCTAAAAGACAACAATAGGGGAGTATAAAGGAGTATGGAATTTTTCCTTTTGGAGTAATGAAAACATTTAAAAATTGACTGAGGTGATGACAGCACTACTCTGTGATGAAAATGAGAGCCACTAAGTGTACGCTTTGAATGGGTTGTACAAAACATGGGACTGCATAATACAAGGAGTCCAGTGGTGGAAGATGGACTGTGGTTAACAGGACAAATATGAGAATGTTCTTTCATGAATCATAACAAATGTATAATGCTAATACAGGGTGTTAATAATTGGGTTGGTTGGGGGAATTTACACCAAAAGTATGATATAAAGCAATAGTTAGTAATAATAGTTTGATGATGCTCTTTCATAGTTTGTAATAAACATTTCACAACAATGCAAAGTGTTGGTAGTAGAATGATGTATGGGAGCCCTGTGTGATGATATAAATGTTTGTTTTGTAAGTTCACAAGTTTTACTACACACTTATTGTTTATATATGTTCATGTATGAATGATATACACCAATAAAATCTTGTTAAAGAAGACATTGTTGAAAAGAGAAAAGGTTTGATGAAGATATTTTAATGCATGGAGCTGACAAAAAATTACTATCAATAATATGTAAATGCTTTCTACAAATTAGCAAGAAAATGTAAAAAAAACCCAATGGGAATTGGACAAAGGATATGAAGAAGAGAAGAACACATTTCACTGGCAATAAGCAAATGGAATGATATGCAACTTCATTAATAATCAGGAAATTACAGGCTCATTACAACCACAAGGAGGTGCCACGTCATGGTTTAGCCTAAAGTGAAAAGTCTAATGTGTAGTCAAGGGTATGCAGCAAAGGAAACTTGTACAGTACAACTGTGATTGTAAATTGGTAAAATCACTTTAGAGAGCAGTTGGTTATTGCCTAATAAACCTGACAATGCATTCAATTCCTAGATATGTATCCTAGAAAGGCTATTGCTCATGTGCACAAAGAGATATGTATATGAGTGTTCATAGCTTATTGCTTGAAACAGAGAAAATTTTGAGATAATGTGTGAGACCATCATCAGGAGCATGCATTAAGAAAATCGTGGAAAAGTCATAGGGCAGAATATATTAAAGCAATGAAAATGAATTACCTACACTAGAACCATTTGTATCATTATGTTTTGAAAATCTTTAAAACATAATGCTGATTGAAAAAAAGTTTGATGGAAAGAATACACACAGTATCATTTCATATATATGTTTCAAAATATCTATTTATTTTGAAGACTATATTTAAGTAGTAACAATATAAAAGTAGCCATGGAAATAATAAACATTTAATTCAGAATGGTAGTTACTTCAAAGGTGAAGAGAGGGGATTATAATTGGGAAGAAGGATGCAGAGCATTTCACTGTTTTTTTATATATTTTTTATTTCTTAAGTTGTGTTTTGATCCATAGATGATTATTTATTATTTTTATATGCTTGGGTATTTCTGAATGATTCCATTTTTAAAATTCTCAAAATAAATAGCAAAAAAGAAACAACCAAACTTGTCTGTGGCTGCAATATGCCTATTAAGTAAATCCAGCCATTTTTCATGGAGCTTATTTTCAATAGCTATATATAACACATGAAATTAAGATAAAATTTTATTTCTCAGGAAGACATACATACTCCAAACTCACGTATGCTGACTGTTTTTTAATGGGAAGTTTACTTGAAGCAAAGGAGGGGCTACAGGTATGTACACTTGGTGTGTGTGTGTGTGTGTGTGTGTGTGTGTGGAGAGAGAGAGAGAGAGAGAGAGAGAGAGAGAGAGAGAGAGAGAGAGAGAGGCTGACTGAGTGCCTAAGCTATGAATTGATGAAGACCATGACTATAGTCAGAGATGTTACTTATAAAACACTCAAATTTGTCCATATGTCTTATTTTCCTCTCTCTCTTCTCTTTTCTCTGTTGCTGTCTCTTTTACTCTCTCTCTCTCCCTCCTCCCTCTGCCTCTACTCAGCTTAAGCAATATTATTCAAATATCTATCGAATGTTTTGCATGGCAAAAATTATTGCTGAAGCTTGCCATGCTCAAGGAAAATGCAGCAAATCCTCCTTTCATTAACTCTTTAAATTAAATACTATATAAATATAAGCACAAAACAGCATACAATTAGGAACACAAATGACTGCTCTGTAATTTACAAATTTGTAGTTTCTATTTATTGCCAGATTCATTATTTGGTCTTCAGTGCCTCTTCTAGTGTAGATTTAAAAAAAAAACCCATGTTTTGAACAAAAGCTATGCAGTAAAAATCTGAGTATCTTAATTTTTTAAAAAGATGGAGGTGATCCTGAAACTACAATTTTCACAGCAAATGCTTTCTTATTCTTAAGAATAACTTAGCCAACTTCTGTTATATATTTCTTTTCTTATTGCATTTCAAGGGCTTAACAAAAGCTTTTATTATCAGTTATTTTAGCTAGATTCAAAGGCTTTAAAGGGATGTTTGATGCTAATTATTTCATATGAACCTCATATATTAATTTAGGTATTCTGTGCAAACATTTTTCATCTTAGTGAAGGTTAAAAAGCTGAACTGATTACAAATTCCCATCGATATTCTTGTGATTTATTAGAATCTCTTTACCAAGTGCTAATTTCATCTAATCATTTCAGTATCACAGCCCTTTTGTAATTTTTATATTAATAATGATATTTTGACCAAGTGATCCTTTTTTGGTTAGTTGTCCTTGGTGAGTCCAATGAACTGGAGAGTAGGTGCTACAACTCTGCTGAGATTCAGGGCTCAACGGGCACATGAACAGGCCAAAGATGTAAGTCTCTGGTGCATATATTTAATAAGTATAGTGCTAATTATAGATTCAAATAAAAGTTGCAGAAGAGCTATGTGTAGGGAAACTATGACTGAATCTAACTCTGTTACACTGGGGAGCATAAATTCCAGAGTAAGGCCCACTGACAGAGTGCTGAATTCCTGAGCTTGTCTGCCCTGTTTATACTGTCTAGATATCTCTAGAGCCCTCAGGAGCCCTGCTGTTTGAGGCACTGTTTACTGTGTCAGTCAATGAGATCCTGCTGAGACATGTATAAGTGTAACCTCTGGAATGAACTCCTGACTGACTTTGAAATCTCTTAGCCATAAAAATTCATTTGTATTTAATATTTCCCCCTTTTGGTCAAGATCTTTTTCCAGATGCATTGCTAGTTAGTGCTTGGTAATAATCCCTCGGTGCCAGGGAGGCTCATCCCCAAGAGCCATGTCCCAAGCTGTGGGGGAAGGTAGTGTGTTTATATGCTGAGACCTAGCTTTTAAATTGCAAAATTTTCCATTCATTCTCTAAACTCTCTTGTATTTCTAGCTTTGGGTCTGTTTTATGGGGGCAGGGATGAGAATTTCTGATTTGGTCTGGTAGTATGAACTGTATATAGGAGGTCCCCATAAACATTTCCTCTTCTGTGAGAATTTCAGAATTTTATGATTTGGGGTTGCCATTTTCCCATATTCCTTTCAGTAAGCTCTGGGCACCCTTACCCTCTTCTTTGGTAAATTCATTCCAGCTCTTTGGGAACCTCAGTAGAAATTTGTCTCTAAGCTACAACCTGAGGTTCACATTTCCTTCTCAAAACTTTTGACATTATTGATGGAGTAGTTTCATTGCAACTTATAGTTAGTCATTGCTCATAGAGAGCTGTGAGTTTATTTGCCCATCTTCTCTCCAGGTAACAAGAGTGTCTGTTGTTTTCCCAATACATTGATTTCCTGACTCCTATAGCTGTTAGTAGATGGACTGGTGGTCTAGGTATATTTCAAAATTTGTTACTCACAATTTACAAATCTGCCAGTTCCTGTTTATAATAGACAACTACCTTTATATTAGGGTATTCCATCAACTAAAACATAGAATTGCAGGTCATTTCAGGCATTTTATGTTTGGCAACTTTAGGTTGTGAAAATGAAAAGCAGTTTGGAAATTGTCTTGCCTAATGTGACCAAACAAAGGAAAATGAGTAAGTCCTCTAATCTGTGTATACTAAAAAAATCAAGAAAATAATGAGAAAGTAAAAAATTCATGCACACAATAGACTATAAGATTGTTACTAAGTATAGATATTCAGCAACTAGTGATTCCAAAACTCCATGAGAATAAAGAGTAACTTACTCATTTTCTCTCTGTTTTAGTTTCTTGATCATCAATTATAAGTTTAGTCTGGGAAAACATTATTTAAATTATTGCCAAGTCTTAAATTTTTTACTTTATGCGGGTATTACCTGCTAAAAGAGAACATTTTAAAAAATGCCATGTCGTCCATAAATTATTATTTTTTTCAGGAATGGAACCAGATGAATCGGGTTATAACTCCATGGAAAGTATGAATCTTAGCCCACAAATTCAGGTAAACAAGAGCTATTACATAACTTCATTTTCTTTAACTCAACAAATCTTTTCTGAGGGGAATTTATCCTCAGTTATTGAGATTTTCTCTCCCCATGCAAAGTTGTACAAATTCTTTGGTTTCTATGAAATGTTTAAGCAGGGTAGAATCACCTCTAGTTATAGGTCTACACTGATTACTTCTGAGATGGCTATTTTCAAAGCCTGCATGGTCTTTTAAGATCTCCCAATTTTGCATCTTCAAGGCTACATTGGTGGCAGGGAATCTTGTTAGGTGAGGACATGCCCTTCACCTCCTGAGGGCTCTCACCTCCCTGAAGAAATGACACAGGTTTTCCAGGAGACTGTAGATTTCTCATCATTTCTCAGGTTTTTTAAAATTTATTTTTTTTAAAATTTAATGGGTGTAAGGAGAGAGGACACCGAAGATTTTGACATGTGCCTGCCATGCAGTCAGCGCTTGGAGTCACTCCTGCGGGCTGAACCGGTTGCGACTGTCACCTCCCAGCTCCCCCTGCCCACAGCCCAGGCTGGGACTCGAAGCAGGGGCACCTACTCCTTGGCGATCACGTCCGGGGGTGCTTGATGTGCTTGGCGATGTCCCGTCGGCCTCCAGCACCTATAGCAGCTTCTCGGACTCCGACACCTTCTGCAGAGCCAGGTCACAGTGCTCCTGCTGCCTGCCCTCCTGGAGCCCGGCCAGGTCGCGCTGGCATCTTGGCCTCCGAGTCCACGATGTTCTTCTTCACCTGGTGCGCATTCTTCTGCAGCTGCTCGCCCGATTAGCTCCGACAGCTCCCTGCTGGAGATGCTCCGGGCCTGCACCGTGGGGCTGTGTTTGCCTTTGTTTTTCTCGCTGGAAAGCGAGTTCTCTCATCTCTTTCATTTTTCGTGCTGCCGTTAGAAGAATCAGTTTCCTCCCTTCCCTGTGTGACATACTTGGCATAATCTCTTCAAGGAGTTGAGGTTTATGCAAAAGGCAGTGAAGAATATGGACTCTCAGAAGATTCTCCTTTCAATCTGGCAAAAATCCCTTGGCAAAAGAGCAACCTACTTGAGAAAGTTGGAAAGAATCATATAGGAATAGCAAACAGAAGTTAATATTTTAATAAATTAGTCTGATATAAATATATCTGGGATGTTTAATTGTATCCAGAGAAATTCCCTATTGAACCTGTTTGTGAAATACAGTGTTCCATTTATGAAAAGTGTTTACGATTGTGATTTCTTGGTATGAGTCTTATTGAGGGGGGTGTATGGATTTGTAAAATTCCTTGAAGCCTATAAAACTACAATAGTGGGTTCAAGTTTCGATTTATCTTCTGAATTAGAGTGCAAAGTCTTGAGGGTAGGGCAGCGACTGGTATAGCTATCTATTGCAGGCTCCAACACAATGCTTGAAATAGAGGAGACCCTCAATAAATCTTTGTTGAAGGAATGAGTGAATTAATGAAGCAAAATATGGCAACTTACCAATATTAGTTCTGAATGCAAAACAATGGATGATGATGCTCGTAAGGAATTTCATGATAACGAGGCAACTTCTGAATCATCAAAGACACTTTCTGCTATGTTCAATGTCTCACAAATAGTGCGTATACACTGCATTTTCTTATAATTCCTTAAAATTGATAATCCATTTTTGTAGAGTTTTATGAAAGTTAGCTAGTACATTCAGTTAACCATTTTGTTAACTAGAATGCACTTGTGACCTTGCTGGGGAAGTCAAGGACACACCCAGAGGCCATCTCCCACCCCCACCCCCCATCGTGTGCAGATATTTCAATATGTTTCCATACTGAGGGAGTTGTTTAGGTCTAATGGAGCTGCCTGATCTCACTTTATACCTGAAACTGGGAATAAGTATTTCCACTTTCTAATCAGGGTGGGAACGCTCAGTGGCGGGATTCCCGCTCCCTGGGTTAAATAAATACCCCAGCTTCAGGCAGTACTAATTTGCCTCTCCTCTCAGCCTGGAGCTACCATCCACCAATCCTGACCTGACCAGTTTGGCCTGCCTGGGGATGGGTTATAATGGGCTTTCCCTTGCTCTTTTGAACCCTTCGTGCAGTGTATGTACTACAGTAGTCATTTGCTGAGAGTTTCTGCTGTACGGGATCTTGTGTTCCATGACACACCATTTAGGAACATGTTCCACAGACCTATGCTTGCATTTTACAACTATTTACATCCACAAATGTTTGAAATTCATTTTCAATAGGATTGAAAATACTAAATATTTCACTGTAATAGTGAAAAGATGCATTTACATCAGATGATTTGTATTAATTTTTTTCAAAGGTTAATTTAAGTCATAATTAGCAATGAATTGTTTTCTACTTAATCACAAAACATCATAATAGTTAATCTAAAAATTTCTACCTTTTTCTAATAATCTCTCTAAAAAAATATTGTCTTCACAAGAAGAAAAATGTTCAGTTATCATATTTGTTAATTCCATAGCCTCTTTCCCAGAGCTACCTATAGAAGGTCTAAAATCTACTCCATACCCTGGTTTCCTGAGTCATGAAGAATCTTTTAAATGATCAAATGATCCACTCATTTCAAGCAGTGAGCTTCATCTGTTATACAATCATATATTTCATATACTCTATTAATAGTGTTTTTTATATTATTAATCATGTGATGGATTGGACTCAGTAGGGTTTCTAGATTGTGTTAACATGCTTTTAAATGCATTTTAAAAAGACAG